>CP106723.1:9962211-10065811 GCA_025506655.1 Gossypium rotundifolium | reverse complement strand
AATTTAGAAGAATTTTGCCCTAACTTCACTGGGTTCGATTTTTCTCGTGAACTTTAGGTATTACATATCCCTTTTTTAAAAAAAAATTGAGGTTTATCAATTTCAAATAAAAAAAACCTATTTTTGGGAATTCAAAGTGTTGTGCCCTAACTTACTGGGTTAGACGTTTTGCGTCTCGAGGTAGGAATTTTCTAAAATAAAGACGTGCTTAGTTTCAAAGTCATGAGATGATATATCCTAACTTACTAGGTATGGTATTTTATTTCTTTGAGATAGGTAAGTCTGGGTTTTTCTTCAAATAAAAGGTTTTTTTTTTTGAAGGTTTCAACATTAGGGCATGATTTTATCGATTAGGTACAAATTTTTGGGCGTTATGAGGGTGCTAACCCTTTTTCATACGTAACTAACCCCCGAACCCGTTTTCTCATTTTTTGTATATCAAAACTAATATGTTTTAAAATGAAATATTTTATAAGGTGATCCAATAATACCTAAGTAAAAAATTTGGTGGCGACTCTATTTTCGTTTTTACAAGTCGATCCCCATTTTTAAAATCAAACTTTAAAAATGGTTTCGACACTAGTTAGTAAAAATGAGTTAGGAAAAAAATGTGTTAGGATCAAAGGGGTTTACTAGGGGTTAATTCAATAGATAAGCTTTTTATGGGTTAAATCTTAAGTGACTCTATCATCTCAATATATCAAATCAATAATGTGGTCTCGACATGCATAATCTAAGTTGCAAGATAAATTTTGGTCAAAATAAGAGGCATTATCCCATATTGCAAGATAGTTGACTAAGTTTTAAGAGGTTTAGCAATTACCTAGGATTCAAGTAGGATTTATTCCAAGTTGTAGCATATTGGTCAAGTGCTTATACATACTTATACTTGCTTTTAAATACTTAAGCATGGTTGGCCAACATTAACTTGTAATTTGCTTGATTTTTTATAACAAAATACTCTAATGGAAACAAAAAATTTACGATACTAATATCTTGTTTCCTTTTTTATAGAACATTTGCTTCAATTCTTTAAGATTGTGAAGGAGATTTATCATAATGTTAGTTTATCTAATTCAAATCAATTGAAAGGGTTCACTGTTATTTTTTGTTGATGCAAGTTTAAAAAATACTAGACTATTTATATAACTTATTTGTCACAAACACCGTCCATCTTATTTCTTCTTTTCATCACATCCATCAATTGCTCTATTATCTTTTGATTCATTTTTAGTTGTTTTTTTTTTTAAAGTTTATTGGTTAATTTGTGGTCTAATTAGTTGAATCTTTCAGGTTCTTGAAGGTCTTCAAAGCTCCGTCTATTTTGGAGCTAACTTGGTGCCCAATAAATCCTTATTGCTTGCTTTATTTTCAATGATCTTTTTACTTTCTCTATTTTAGTGCTCGAGGGTTCAATCTTCATCTTGAGAATGGGCTTACAAAATACAGAGAATTAATTAAGAAATAAAAAATAAAAATAAATAAATTATTTCAATTAAAACTATTTGTTAACCTACAATAAACTCATTAAATTCTAAAATTTAATTAATTTTTTATAAAATTATAAGAAATTTTTCATTATTTAATGGTTTGCGGATAAAAGTATACTAAATTAATGTACGAGGAATAATTATATATAATTTTAAATTTTGACAAAAGGTATTTATATAAACTAGAAAATTTACCACACATATATGTTCATTATTTAAAACATAAAAGGTATGTTTAAAATAGCAAACAATAAATAATGAAACATGTGGTTTAAAACACAAGTAATATGTATAATATTAAAAAAATTAGATTAAAGTGTTATTAAAAAATTAAACACATAACGCATTATATTAAGAATATTAAATACATTATAATAGTTTATCATGGTGTTCTTACTAATCTTAGGTTGATGTCAAGTTAGCTTCGGACACCAACTCAATCAATAATATTATTATATATACAATTGATTGAGGTAATAAAGTATGCTTAATAAAATTAAAATGTACAAAACAATTTAAAATAAAACTTTGATCGAGTGGAAAAGTTAAAGTTTTATTAATATAAATGGCATGAGTTTAAGTCTCACCATAAGCAAAATATTTATTTATTTTAAAATAAAACAAAAAGGCTAAAGCACCGTAGAATAATAAAAGTTATTTTATATATGAAAGGACATTTTCTTATTTTCCCTAACAGAGTTGGTGTTCGATTGACTCGTTGTATCAATTTAGTCAAAGGCTTAAATAATAGTATAAATAGATATACAAGTTATAGAGGTAATGTAGTGTGCATAATAAAATTAAAATGTATAAATTATTTTAAGTTAAGGCTTTCGTTGAGTAGCAAAGTTAAAGTTTTATTAATGCAAGTTTTAGGGGTTCAAATCTAAGGATAGTGTCACATCCCGAAAACCGGGTTAGGAGAATCGAGTAAGTAAACCGGGGGTTAGTGAACTAGAAGCCATAATTAGATTATATAATTAAATAATTAGGAATTAATTAAATAAAATATTAGAATAACTAGAATTAATAATTTTAGGTTAGGAAATTAAAATTAGGTGTCTGGGAATTAATTTGATGAAAAAGGATTTATAAAAACAAGGTTTAATTTGAAAATAATTTTGAAATTGGTTTTAATTGAAAAGTAATGACCTATTTGAAAAAGGGAAGAAACTAAAGGTGATTAAATGGGCAATGGCCCAATTTTTAAAAATGGATTGCCTATTTAACAACCCAGCCTCCTTCCCTCCCCTTCTTCAAAAAATTTTCAAACTCCAAATCAAAGCTTTTCTCCTGAAATTAGTTCATCCTTTTTTTATTCCTAAGCTTTCTAAACACAAAATCTCTTTTCAATTTTTAAGAATGCTAATGTTTTCATCCTTAAAATCTTCAAGAGATCTTCACACGTTTTAGCTCGAATTAGCTCCATAGCTTGTCAAATTTGCAAAATTTAGGTGAGTTTCTAAATTTTTATGATTAAACTAAGTGAGTTGTTATTTCAATTCGAGATTTAAATGATTTAATCAAGATCTCAATATATCACTTGATTTTAAGTTGATTTTTGGCTTGAAAATGGTAGATCTCGTATTTCTTGGCTAAACTTTGGTTTTAAAGTGATTTCTAACTCATTTTGATCTAATTAGAAGTTATTTGGCCTTAGATTAACAAACCCTTAATGAATTTAAGCAAATTGAATGTTTTCCCCTTTTTAAAAGATCAGATAAGCTTGATTTTTCTGGAAAAATTAAATCGGTGAAATTGGGTAAAATTGATGGTTTAGGTTTGTAATTAGATGATATTTAAGATGTATGAAATTGAAATCTAAGCTTAGAAGTGTGATTTGAGTGGTTAAACACCTATTTTGACAAAAACTAGTTAAGTTCTCAGTATAGAGGTTAATAGGCTTTGATCCATGATTTTGGAATGATTTAATAGTGTTTGTTGATATTAGTAATGCCTTTGTAATGTTTTTGATGTGTATGAAAAGTATCAATTCATTTTGGAGCCTTTACAACCATGGACAAGAGCAAATAGAAGTTTAATTGAGCATGGTAGTTGAAGCGATGGTTGCTAAGGTGAGTGGTTTGATATACTACATTTAAACTCCAGTACACAAGCTAAGGTAAATATGCTAACCCCCACTTATGGTATGCGAACCTTGACTTCTTCCTTGTGCAAATCCTTACAATTTTGGTTGAATCGTTGAGTATATACACTTTGTAATTTTAATGGTGAAAAAAATGCATGAACTTATGATATATATATATATATATATATATACATGGGATTTATTTTATATATATGTAATCAGAAAAAAAAAGAAATAAAGACTGGATTGAAATATTATACACGTAGGTAGGCAGGAAAATCGGATTGGTAGTGCATATGTTTTCCTATAGATTATTTGATTTTGGAAAATATGCAGGGAAAATTTTGGAGCCAATAACATATCTGTGAATTAAGGAGCCATTAAACGCAAATTAGTATTTGAATTAAAGACCATTACCTCTTTTTACTACCAAACAGATAAGCTCCGTTGAGGAAAAAATACCAATAACGTGTCTGTGAATTAAAGAGGTCAATAACTCCATAGAAAAGCCCAACCGGTCCGAATATTTCGCATTGCCCATGTCCTGTGGGTGCACCCCCAACTCTGACGGGTTTGGACTTGCACCACTTTGCACGAGCATTAGTTTAGTCATTGAATAACCACCAAGTTAGTTAATATATATAAACATATTCCACATTTGATATCTAACCAATGTGGGACTAAACTTTCTATTTTCCTTAACATAATTCACAAATGGCTTACTATAATAACTCGCTTTCAGTAAATCGAAACTTGGCTTCGAAACCAAAAATATGAAGTCAAAAAATTTTATTTTTATTTTTATTATATGGTTTACAGTATGATAGAAATACCGTATAAAAATTTCGTTAAGAAATTTTACCGTTTACATGCCTAATTTGATTAAAAGGACTAAATTGCATTAAGTCCAAAAATTGAGTTTTAATAGTTAAAAGTATTAAATAGCTATAGAATTTTAAATTGGAGGTCCTTTTCTAGTAAATATACCATTAACGTGGTTAGTGGATAAGTATGAATAGTCATCATTGCAAATTTAATGAAATATTAAGGTTAATTTTGGAAATTTGTGATTAAAATTTTAATAAATTAATAAAATAAAAAAATATCACCAATGATCATCATCTACCCCCAAAATAAAATAAAAGAGAGAGTGTGAGAGAGACAGAAACCTAGCCATGGAAGCTTGAAATATTAGTAAGCTTATTTTGCTCAATTAGATATGTATTTTTGTCCCGTTTTTGATGATTTCTATGTTTTCGAGATCGTAGTAGGTTAATCTAGCTAGCTTGGGGATTAATTTGCAAAACATTAAAGTATTAGGGTTTTTCCATTGATGAGTATGCTTGAATTTTGAAGTTTATGATAGAAAATGAAAGGTGGTTGTTAGATAAACAACTTTTATAAAGAGAATTTTGATGAAATTATCATTTAGGGATTAAATTGAAAAGATGATAAATTTATGGTAGATTTTGTGAATTTTATGAAATATATGGGCTGCTATTAATAGGTATAAAAATCAACTAGGCTTGAGTAAGGATTAAATTGTGTGAATTTCATTTTTCGAGCTAGGGACTAAATTGCAATGAATTAAAAGAATATGAAAAAAAGTTATTTTTCCTAAAATGTGTGTTGGACTAAATTCAATATGAATTATATTGAATTGAGTTAAATTCATTCGTATAGATCTAGTTAAACCTAGTACGGAGTTAGATCGAGGCAAAGGAAAAATATCGGATTATTCGTCTTCGTATCTACGTAAACTCATTAAGGTAAGTTCTGTAATTAAATTATACATTTATATGTGTTAAATTGAATTATTGTTTGTTAATTGTACAATTACCATGAATAAATATTGGTTGTCTAGTAGACAATTACCGAGCCCCGTTTGAACCTTAGGAATCCATAGGATACAAATCACATGTTATTAGGGTCACCGATTTCAGCTCTTATGAGCTTCTTATTATTCAGCTCGAATGAGCTTCCCGCTATTCAGATCGCATGAGCTTCCCGTTATTCAGCTCGGAAGAGCTTACTGTTTACAGCTCGTATGAGCATACATGTATATGAATTGACAGATTACAATTCAGTGCACCTCGTGTGTACTACCTGTGTATCCAACGATATTTTAAATGGTTTAACGAGCACAGTTCTATTACAAGATTATATGAGTTCGATATGAACTATTACTGGTATTTACATGAAATATATGAAATATGATTATTTGATGAATTCAACCATGTGTGTTGGATTTTATAAGTAACTTTCATGGCTTATATATTAGTGATCATGTGTTTAGGCTTTTGGTCAAATTGGTTGAGATATGCTTTGTTTACTTTCCCATTTTATGGATATATGGTAAGTTAAATTCTATGTTATACGAACTTACTAAGCTTAAATGCTTACTATGTGTTATTTTCTATGTTTTATAGTAATTCGGAAGCTCATACTATAGCAGCATGATTTTTAGTCAAATCGGAACAGTGGTTTTGAGACAACAAATCCGAAGTCAAAATATTTATTTTATTATTATAATGTCTATTGAATGATTAAGTAATTGTGTGAAAATTTTGTTAAGAAATTTTATCATTTGAATGCTTAATTTGATAAAAAGGACTAAATCGCGTAAAGTGTCAAATGCATGTTCTAATAGTTAAAAGTACTAAATGATTATGGAATTATGTATTTGAGGGATTCATATAGTTATTATACCCTTGTTTAATTAAATGGACAAAGACGGGCATGAGATAAAGTGTTTTTAAAATTAATGGCCATGGTTAAATATGTAAATTAGTAATAAAATTAAAATTTAGTAAAACAAAAGGTGGCATTTGGTATCATCTTCTTCCACCAAAATAAGCTAGGGAAAAAACACCATTTTAGGGTGCTTTAAAGTTTCAGCACTTGAAGTCCATGCATGTATTCATTTTGAGGTTAGTTTTTAATAATTTCTATGTTTTTGTGATTGTTGCTTCGTATTCTAGCTAGCCCGTACTTTCAATTTCAAAACTGTTAAAATTTTTGAGAATTTCCATTGATATATGTGTGTGTGTGTGTGTGTGTGTGTGTGTGTTCTTTGATGATTTATGATGAATTATGAATATTTGATGCTAGTTAAACATATTTTGTGAAGTGATTTTGAGTAAAAAATGTAAAATAGGGATTAAATTGAGAAATGTGTAAAGTTAGTGAAAAAATGTAAAATAAATGAAAAATATGGGCTACTAGGGGCATAATGGTAATTCAGATAAGCATGGGTGTATTGAAATTTGTATGAATTTTTGAGTTTGTGTAATAAGGACTAAATTGTAAAAATGTGGAAGTTTAGGGACAAAAGTGTAAATGTGCCCTAAAGTGTATTTTGGATTGAATTGAATAAATAGATGATTAAATAAGTTGATTTTGAATATATTTAGATCAAGTAGGAGAAATACAGACTTAGATCGGGGAAAGAACAAAGTTTTGGAATAGTTGACTCGATTCGTCGTTTTAGCAACAGAGGTAAGTTCAAATGTTATAAATTCATTTCAAATGTATTTTATATGCTTTGATATAGCATGAGTTGTTTTTATGTGATTACTTACGAGTTTGGAAATGATTCGACGATGATTCGACAGTTGAAATCCCGGTTAAACCTTAGGAATAGTTTAGGATGCTAGTGACATGTCATTAGGTATACTTGAGTTGGCTTCAGGCCATGATTTAGCACTATGTATGCGAGATAAACCGATTTGGCTTCGGGCTATGCATATCGGCTGATTTGGCTTTAGGCCATGATATTAGTATTTCGGATAAGTTAACTTGATTTGGCTTCGGGCCATGATATTAGTATTTCGGATAAGTTACCTTGATTTGGCTTCGGGCCATGGTATAAGTACTTATCGTGTGAGACCCTTGAGTATTCGACTTCTATTCCGAATGGTTCAACGGGTAAATGAAGATGAGAAGGTATATGATATTGGTACGATATGGTATAGGTATGTGTATAAACCATTCTAGCTTTGAATGGGAGAAATGATGACAAATATATATGGTTTTGTGAATAAGCACTTAAAAGGTTTGATAGTTAAAGAAAGTTGCATATTGACATATTGAAAATAATGAATCATGTTTAAGTGATTGCATTAAGTTTATCTCATATGAGCTTACTTTCTTTATTTTTCGTGTTTTATAGTGATATCAAAGCTAGCTCAAATTTGAGGATCGTAGGAGATCGCTTCACACTATCCATCTATATCTTGGTCTCTATGAACTTTGGTAATTTGAGTATATGGCATGTATAGGGACTTTGAATCATTTTGGCTATATTTGGTAAAGACTTTGGCCAAATGAATTGGCTTGTAGATGTTTGTGTTTGATATATATATAGCCATGTGTGATGGATCATTATAGTTTTTGGTATGTTTGAATCATGTGCATATATATATATGCTTATGTCTGGTGTATATTGAGTTGGTTGATGATTGATGATAGTAGGTACTTTGAATGGTAAATTGATGATTTATTGAATTGGTAACATGATTGTGAAATGGTAAAAAATAATGTATAATTGGTAAAGGTTTAACTAGTTGATTGGTGTATATGTTTTAGTATGTTTTAATTGAGAAAAACATGAGTTATAAGCATGTTAGTTATTGGTATTGGATATGGTACGAATTAGCCTTAATTGTGGCTAAATTGGATGTTTATTTATGCTTTGAATTGGTGCCAAATTGATTGTATAGGTATATACAAATTTGGGTGGCAAATTGGCTTGGTAAATAGCCTATTTTGTCTACACGGGCAGAGACACGGGCGTGTGTCTCAGCTGTGTGTGACATGCGTTCATGTTACACGACCGTATGTCCCCTGATGTGGTTTTAAAAATCAAGTCAGTATGCTCCATAGAGCCTTACACATGGGCATGTGATCGGCTTTGTAGCACAAGTCAGTATACCTCCTAATTGGCACAAGGCCTAGCACACGGGCGTGTATGGCCATTTTTAGGGCACACGGGTTAGCCACATGGGCATGTGTGATCAGCCATGTGACCCAAGTCAGTAAGCTCACTTGTTTGGACACAGGGTAGGACACGGGCAGAAACACAGCCATATGCTTCCCTTTCGAATGTCCACACAGCCTGTGACAAAGGCGTGTCTGGTGACCGTGTGAGACACACGGCCTGGCCACATGGGCTTGTGTCCCCTATTTTGAAATTTTTTTTCTAAGTGCTCCAAATGTTTTAAAAGTTATCTGTTTAGCCGGAACCACTCCCAATGCATGTTTAAGGCCTTGTAGGCTCATATTAGGGACATATTGAATTGATATTGGTTGATGAATGTTGAATTGATTAAAAGTATGTATAAATGTGTTGTAAGTCCGATAATACTGTAACCCTATTCTGGCATTGAATACGGATATGGGGTTGGAATTTAGTTAGACCTATTTCACACTATCCATCAGTCCTTTTTAGTACTTCAGTAAATTAATTCCGATTATAATGGCATGTATAGTTTATTTTGGCCAATGTTGTATATAAATGTTTTGTTGAGACTAGCTATTTGAATGGCTTGTGTTTGGTATATTTTGATGTGTATATAAGTGGCCTTATTGTAACACTCCAAACTCGGCCTAGATGCTATGGTTGAATCTGGCGATGTCACATTGAAGTATTTTTCGTAAAGTGTGCTATCGATGAAAACCCTTTTTCTATTCAACCTCTTTGTATTATTTTATGATGATTCCAAGACGTGTCATTCATTTTCAAAATGTGAGTCATTATCAAAAAGTTATTCACTTTTAAAACGTTATTAATTTTCAAAACATCATTTATTGCGGAAGCTTCTGAATAGGTTGCATATTCATGGTATTTTTACTAAAACATTTGTCTTTTTTGAAAACTTTCATTTTATCCTACTGCTAGTAGTTATAAATCAAAACGACCAAAATCCAAAATAAAAATAAAAATCCAAAGAGGCCATTATTACAGTAAAATACCCCAAAAATTAAATCGAAATCATAAAACACTAAAACGAGCTAGATAGGTCGTATGGCTACCACTGAATCTTCCGTTACACTGATCCGCCTATGTCTAGGGATTACCTGTACAGTTAAAACAAAAGGTTGAGTTTGCGAAAACTTAGTATGTAATCCCATATAAGCAAACAGACAGAAAATAAACACAGTCTGGGCCTAAGCCCTTATAAGTATCAGTGTCAATATCAGTTTGGGCTTTAACCCATCTCAGTACAAAATAGTCATATGTTTGGGCCCTGGCCCATTACAGTATCAATGATCAGTGCAGTAATAGATTAAACCAGTACACAAGTCCTACCCATCCAGCCTCTACACTCTATCTCCATCCAACCCTACACTCCATGTGGGGATATAATCAACCCACCCATCCCTACACTCCAAAGAGTACCGAATACAGCACTATATAGTAATATGCAGCTGGGCTGCCACTAATTTAGGCTTGAAGCCTTTTAGTACATTTCTTCCGATCAATATAAAACCCATCCCCATGTAATGCATCATGCAATCATGTCATGACATACCATGGTATCATACATGTATTCAATATAATTTAAATAGCATACTAAAATACACTCATACATGTACACATATATATACATCACACAAGGGTATAATAGTCATTTAAGGGTCTAGGTGAGCTTACCGACTCAACAGTAGGTCCACAATTGTCTCGGTGACCCATGCAACCTTAGCAGACAAACAGTGAAAATGGGCCCTCGAGCCCATGTTGCTGGCCCATGTGGGCTCACACGCCCGTGTGGTCCATACGGCCCAAAATGGCCTTGACTGTATGGATTACACGACCTGGCCCAATAATTTCCACACGTCCATGGGGCCCACATGGCCCACTTCGGCCCGGCCCATGAAATCGCACATGGTTTGCCTTGTCGACCACACACCCATGTTAGGCCACACAGGCAGCCACACGCCCGTGTGGTGTTGACAAATACACTTTTCGGCTTTTTGCTAATTTTCGTTTGCAGAGTTGTTTTTACACACTTTTTGGCATTTCACCGATATCGTTTATAGAGTACTGTTACACACCTTATTTCGTTGAAGCTAAATCGCACTCCGAGATAACCCGCACCTAAAATTAGTCAGTTGGTCAGTTGAAACGGTACACAACTTATACCAATAAAAGGGCCATTCTCAAAAAGACCAACGACACGCTTACCTTAGAGCGAAAATGAAACACCCCAAACCCAGCCCACAAGCCCTGACCGGATCTGGTATGTTCCTCGAGTAAAACTTCAATTAAATCTCGTTTTGTTTATTAAGAAAATATGATGATTTCGTATAAAATAGATTAGCTTAGTGATCGTGTTGAAAATTGTATTGTTAAATAAGTTTGTATCTTCTTAAAACGTTATCTTTTAGAGAAAGATTTTAAGTTAAAAGAAACCAAATTTTATGAAAACTTATTATCATTGTAAAACCATAGGTGTTTAGGTGTCAAAAGCAGTTTAAGTTATTTTTTTGAAATCATTTAATTATTTAGTAAATATTTGATCGTAGTGATTAAAAATCTAAAACGTAAAAATTTAAATATTCATAACGACCTTATTACAAAAATAACATAACCCAAAATAAATCCTAAATAATAAAAATAAACTTAGTAGGTTTAATTAAAAGAAACTCCAAATACTTAGTTGAGCAATGGCCACCACGTAGTCCTCACGACCCAATCCATCACGCTAAGCGTCACCAAATATATCCCATAAAAAGGGTGAGTCAATGACTCAATGTGTAACATTACACTAGAAAGCCCAATCGGTCAAAGCCATTAAGCCCATTTAAAACATATTTAGCCATAAGCCCATTTTATATCAAATCGATAAAATCGATTAAATCACATGTATATATATATATATATATATATATATAAATGAAATGCAATCCCAAGCCCACCTAAAATCCATCCGCTACACACCACCGTACCTACCAATCACACCATGGGATTACTAAATAGACCCTCCATCCATTACACACCATCGAAGGCGATTCTTTGCAGTCAACATGCACATCGCCTTATAATTTTGTGGCATGGCCACGGATAATTGTGATGAGTCACCGGATTCATAAAATGTGACCAAGTCACCGGATTTCATATATGTGACCAAGTCACGGATTCATATATGTGACCAAGTCACCGGATTATGTGGTAAAAACCACCTAACACTTCCCTTTATCAATATCACCCATATGCCCATGCACATACATATTATTCGATTTTATGCAATATACCCCAAAATCATAACAGTCATACTTATTTCATATTTATGCTTATAGCATTATTAACGAAGTAATGGGGTAAACATACCTAAATATCGTGTACCACCGAATGGTACTGCAACCATTATCATACATATTTTCATACAAATCATTATTATTTTAGATCTATGAGAAATTTAGTATAATGTTACACACTTTATAACAAAGAGAACGATACCTTCCGCTCATCGACACCTAATTATTTATCACACTTGATTAGAACACACTACTACTTATAAATATATACTATTGATGAATAATCTAATTCCTTACCTCTAATCTCGAATAATCATATATGTGATTTTTCTCCAATAGATGGATCAAAATCGATGACAAACCACGAATAAATAGTGGCTCGGGTGTACGCACGACTTCAAATAATCGATCTTCGTTGGTAGAGGGTCCACAACCCGGTGGAAAGTCTCGAATCCTCGATACAGCCCTTCGTTTGAAATTTGAGGGTATAACAGAACCACCCCTCTTCCAAACACTCATTACCGCTCTTTTCGAACCTATTTTGTTTGCTCCAAAATCTTACGTTTACGGAAAATGATCGAGCGATAGAGTCCCCTAAAACGAAAGCGATTAGTAGTCTATCTAAAATGATATAATAAGTATATAAAACTCCTTTACCTTGAATATTTAATTTCCTGATGGATCTCTCCTTAATCGTTGGCTACAAAAAGAATCCCAAAATCCTCCTTCAAAGATTCGGCCAAGGAGAAATAAGAGGATTAGATTCCTAAAATCGGCTAATCTAAAAGAAAAAAAAAGAAGAATGATTGATAGATAATCCTTACCCGTAACACGAAGATTGATTCATCCTTACTTGAACTATAAAGAGATTCGGCCTTAACAATTTAAGAAGAAAAGAAATGGTGGTTTCGGCTTTAACAAAAGAAAAGAGAAAAGATGGTGGTTTCGGCTTTAACCAAAAGAAAAGAAAGAAAGATGGTGTTTTTGGTTTTAACAAAAGAAAAGAAAGAGAATGGTGGTTTTGGTTTTAACAAAAGAAAAGAAAGAGAATGATGGTTTAAGATGTTATGATAATGGTGAAGGATGGTTTCGGCTAAGAGAAATAAGGAGAAAAGAGAAAGAGAAAGAAAAAGAAAAAGATGAGAAATGTCCTTGGTGCTAGGATGATTTCGGCACTAGGGAGGAAGAAAAGAAAAGAGAAATGTCTTCTAAGCTTTTGGTGTTTTCGGTAATAGAGGAAAAGAATTTTGAGAGAATAGGCTCTTAAACCAAAATGGTCAAAAATGATAGCCAAAACAAAACAAAACTTACACCTATTGCAAGTGACAATTTCGGCTAAGAAGAAAAATTTGGAGAAAAGGGAAAAGATGCACAAATTATTAAGATTTTGGCCAACTATCACCCCCTAATCCCATTACAAAATTCGACCAACTCTCATGCCAACATAATCCCACTTTTTCCTCCTCATTTCTTCCCTATCTTCCCCCTAATCAATATCACAATTAAGCCAACCTCCTTAGCCCCTTATGTCTTCTAGATTCATGGTCAAATGGCCATGGAAAAACTTCCAAAACATCACCCATTTATCAAGCCTTTTGTCCCCTTATCCTTCCATAACATCTTGATTTCATACCTTAACTAATAACTTGCCTTTTCCCTTTGGTCTACTATCCAAAAATAAAAGAAAATCCATCCATACTAAGATAAGGCTTGACCGACACTATAGGAAAGAGAGCAAAAATTAAAATCCTTCCAATTGCTAGCTAAGGGATTCGAACCTCTCCCCTCATACACTCACCCATGTGCCAACACCACCTTGCCAATTGGCTTGTTATGATTAAAACCTCATGCCAATTTTTCTTAAAGCCTATCTTGCTTAGCTCAATCTTAAGACTTAAAAATTTAATTTTTTTCTAAGGCATTCTCTTACATAATCAAGTTCCTAAAACTCCCAAAGCACACTCAACTACACATAGGCATGCAACCACATACAATTAAGTTAAAATGCATAACCCTATATTCGGATATTACGGTTCTACCCTCCTTAAAAATAATTTTGACCTCGAAATTACCCAGTTAGAACAAGTGAGGGTATTCTTTGTCGCATTGTTTCCTCCGACTCCCTGAAGCTTCTTAGATCCATGATTACACCATAACACTTTGATGAGAGGAACCGATTTTCTCCATAACACCTTTACATCATGTTCGAATTTGAATTGGCTCCTCTTCGTAGGACAAATCGGTCTTAATTCCACCTCCTCAACTGGCACTACATGAGATGGATCCGACCAGGTAATGACGTAACATTGAAACATGAAACACATCGCATTTGCTTTAACTCAAGGCAATTCTAACTGATATGCCACTAGTCCGACTCACTTCAAAACCCGATAAGGTCCCATGAACCTGGGACTTAACTTCCCTTTGCGACCAAATCTCATCACCTTTTTCCAAGGTGAAACCTTTAGGAATACTTGATCCCCCACAACAAACTCCATTTCTTTCTGCTTAAGATCTGCGTACGACTTTTGCCTATCAGATGCCTCCATTAACCGAGCCCAGATTACCTTAACCTTTTCTTCGGATTCAGCCACTATTTCTGGACCCAAAACTTGACGTTCCCCTAATTCTGTCTAACATGTAAGAGTGTGACATTTTCGTCCATATAGTGCTTCATACGGTGCCATCCGAATGCTGGCTTGGTAACTGTTGTTGTACGTAAATTCTACTAAAGGTAAGAACTCCTCCCAGCTTCCTCTGAAATCTATCACACATCCCCTTAACATATCCTCTAAGACTTGGTTTACTCGCTTCGATCGCCATCCGATTTGTGGATGAAATGCCGATCAAGTCCAATCTGCGCCTAAAGCCTGATACAATGCTTTCCAAAATCGAGACGTAAACCTCGGATCCCTATCCAAAATAATCGACACCGGTACTCCATGCAATCTCACAATCTCAGCCACATACAACTTCGCCAATTTTGCAAAGAGTAATCAACTCGAACTGGGATAAAATCTGCAGATTTCATCAATCGATCCACTATCACCCATACCGAAGTCTTTTTTAGTAGGCGTGGAGGAAGCCCACTAACAAAGTCCATGGTGATTCTCTCCACTTTCACTGGGAATCCTTATCACCAAGCAATCCTGAAGGTACTTGATGTTCAGCCTTGACTTGCTGACACGTTAAACACTTTCCTATAAATTTCGTAACTTCTCGCTTAAGGCCAGGCCACCAAAACTGATCTCGTAAATCTTGGTATAACTTACTTCATCTAGGATGCATATCATAAGGGCTACCATGAGACTCCTGAAGAATCCTTTGCCTCAACTCCTGATTCCTCGACATACAGACTTTACCTTTGAAACACAATACCCCATCACTATTAATACCATAATCTTCTATTTCCCTATTATGCACCTGCCGAAGCTTAGTACTCAGATCATCGTCTACCAACTGTCTCTCTTTTACTTGACTCAACCACGTCGGCTTTACTTGTAATTCTGCCAGGAAGCTTCCGCCGTCATAAAGACTAAGATGTGCAAACATCGCCCTTAGATCTGACACCACTTTCTGACTTAGAGCATCTGCCACCACATTCGCCTTGCCCGGGTGGTACTCTATAGAACAGTTATAGTCTTTCAACAATTCTACCCACCTTCGCTATCTCAGATTCAGCTCCTTCTGAGTCAGCAGATATTTCAGACTCTTGTGGTCCGTGTATATCACTGACTTTTCCCCATATAAATAATGCCTCCATACCTTAAGAGCAAACACTACCACTGCTAACTCCAAATCATGCGTCAGATAATTGACCTCGTGTGGCCTTAATTGCCGAGATGCATACGCAACCACCTTCCCGTCTTGCATCAGAACACATCCTAATCCTGTGTGAGAAGCGTCACAATACACCACGAAATCCTTCCCTGCCTCAGGCTGAATCAAAACTGGAGCTTCAGTCAAAACCCTCTTAAGCTTCTCAAAGCTCTCTTGCTGCTTATCTGCCCATACGAAAGGTACCTCCTTTCGTAACAATTTCGTTAAAGGTGCAGCTATCGATGAAAATCCTTCGACGAATCTTTTATAGTAGCCTGCTAAACCCAAGAAACTATGAACCTCAGTTATGAACTTAGGTGGTTTCCAATCTAGTACTGCCTCAATCTTTCGAGGATCCACCTTTATCCCTTCTGCAGACACCACATGGCCTAAAAATGCAACTTCTTTCAGTCAAAATTCACACTTGCTGAATTTGGCATAAAGCTTCTTCTCCCTTAACACTTGCAACACTATCCGGAGATGCTCATCATGCTCTATCTCCGACTTAGAATACACTAGGATGTCATCTATGAATACCACGATGAACTGATCCAAGTAGGGTTGAAAAACCCGATTCATCATATCCATGAACGCAGCTGGGGCGTTCGTCAATCCGAACGGCATTACCAAAAACTCATAATGCCCATATCTTGTTCGAAAAGCTATCTTATGAATATCCGCTTCCTTCACCTTAAACTGATGATACCCCAACCTTAGATCTATCTTTGATAATACCGCAGCTCCCTTAAGCTGATTGAACAAGTCATCGATCCTTGGCAAAGGATACTTGTTCTTGATGGTCAACTTATTCAACTACCGGTAATCTATACACATTCTCATCATTTCGTCCTTCTTCTTTACAAACAAGACCGGTGCTCCCCATGGAGACACATTAGGTCGGATAAACCCACGATCAAGCAACTCTTGAATCTGAGTCTTAAGCTCAACCAACTCCTTTGGTGCAATTCTATATGGAGCGATAGAAACTAGCGCCGTTCCAGGCAATAAGTCAATCCCAAATTCTACCTCTCGATCCGGAGGCAATCCTGGAAGTTCTTCCTGAAAAACATCCACAAATTCTCTCACATCTGACCTCTTCAACAGTTGCTTCCTTAACCTCCAAGGCACTAACCAACATCAGAAAAGCTACACATCCCTTTCTAACCACCTTTTACGCCTTAAGGAAGATACTACATTTGATAAGTAATTTCGCTCTCGCCCATCACCACAACTTCTCTGTCATCAATAGTTCTTAATGACATCCGCTTAGACACAATCCATGTTTGCACAAGATTTTACTAGCCAATCCATGCCTAAGATCAGTCGAATTCCCGAATGGCAACTCCATTAAATCACAACAAATGCTATATACCTTATTGCCAAGGCACACTAAGGAAGAAAACTTTTGGAGAGGAAAGAAAAATGTAAAAGATGCACAAAATGTTGACCAAACTAAACCCCCCAAACCTCGCCCCCTCCACACATGCAGTCCACATTCATGGACTAATGGCCTACCAAAACACTCTCCATCATCTAAGCCCTTTGTCCCCCATCCTTCCACAAGAATCTTATCCCATAATACAAGAGTCCAACCTACCATAAGAATAGCTTGGCCGACACTTAATGCAAGGTGCATAAAAATAAAGTCTTCTAATGCAATCCATGCTACTCGACCTCTTCCTCAAGCAACCCTTCATGCATCATAGCCACCTTGCCACTAACTCCTCATGTGCTAGAATTTAATACTTATATCATCTTAAGTGTCAAGATCACCTAGTCCACTTCATTAAATTTTAAATACTAAGAATTATTCTAGCTTCATAAATAAAGTCAAGCCTTCTTAAGGCTATACTAAGCACACAAACAATACTACCCGAGCTAACACAAGTAACCAACTGATACACAAATTTTAGGATGCTACAATTCTACCCCCCTTAAAAATAATTTCGTCCTCGAAATTACCTGATCAAAAGAGTTGAGGGTACTGCTACCTAATAACATCCTCCGGTTTCCACGTAGCTTCTTCTATGCCATGGTTCTGCCATAAGACCTTCACTAAAGGAATTGACTTCTTACACAAATTTTTACATCTCGATCTAGAATCTGCACTGGTTCTTCTTCTATCGTCAAATCTGGACTCACCTCTATTTCCACCACTGCCACGACATGTGATGGATCAGAGCGATGGCATCTAAGCATGGAGACATGAAACACATTGTGTCGACTCAACTCTGGCGGCAACTCGGTGATATGCTCTGGTCCCACTCGTCTCAACACTTTATCTGACCCAATAAACCTTAGACTTAACTTGCCTTTTCTCCCAAATCTTAACACTTTCTTCCATGGCGAGACCTTTAAGAAGACCTTGTCACCCACAGCAATTCTATATCCCTCCGCTTGAGATCGGCATAAGACTTCGCCTATCAGAAGCTTCCTTCAAGCGAGCTGAATCATCTTAACCTTATCCTCGTCAACCAACTCGATCCTAACATCGGCTCCCACGTCATCCGGCATGTAGGTGTCGACACCTTCTACCATACAACGCCTCATATGGTGCCATTTTAATGCTTGCACGATAATTATTGTTGTCGCGAACTCATAATGGTAAAAACTCTTCCCGGTACCCTCAAAGTCCAAAACACAACCTCTCGGCATATCCTCTAAAATCGTATAACTCTTTCGGTACGCCCATCGATTTGTGGATGAAATGCGATATGAAATCCAACGTGCCCAAAGCTTGATGTAATGCTCTCCAAAACCTCGGCGTAAATCTAGGATCTCATGCGAGATGATCGACACCGTACAACGTGCAACCTTACTATCTCCACCACATACAACTTAGCTAACCAAGTGAGTAATCCACCTCTTAGGAATGAAATGAGTGACTTAGTCGACGATCCACAATCACCCAAAGCGAATCCTTCTTACTAGGTGTAAGAGGTAATCCTTGACAAAGTCCATAGTGATCCTTTCCACTTCCACTATGGAATCTTCACCATTAAAGTAATCGAGATGGTGGCGATGCTCGCTTTGACTGGCGACACGTCGGACATTTACCCACAAACTCGATTACCTCCTACTTGGACACGGCCACCAAAATTGCTCTCTTAAATCGATACATCTTGCTACCTTGGGATGCATAGCGTATGAAACTGTTATGTGCATCCAGAAGAATCCTTTGCTTCAACTCAACATCCTTGACATACAAGCTCTCCCTTGAAAACACAACACTCCATCCTTGGACAAACTATAATCCTCTAAACCACCATTCTAAACACGCAACCTCAGATCATTCAAACCATCATCTTCTAACTTTTCTTCTTGATCTGCTCTAACCAAGTAGGCTTGACTTGCAATGCGCCATTGAACTTCTAAAGGCACTTCCTTAAAGAGCTTATCTACTACTACATCATTCTAAAGGACTAAGCATACCATCTTCCTAGGTACAGTCCTCGAAGTCACATGCGAGTTTCAGATACTTCACTAGCGATGTATGAATGAGTTGACCTATATCTATCAAAGCAATAAAGGGCAACCCGAAATTCGAAATGTACTGTGATAACATCAAAAGGCCACTATCCTCTCTGCGATGAATGCATATACGGACTGGCTGTCTAGCCTCAGTGCTACCACTACCTCTACCTGGAGTCCCACAACCTCTACCAGAACCATTACTTCTTCCATTTGAACCACGACCCCTCATCGGCTGCTGTCCACCTCTGCCAGCCAGATTAACTCCCTGACCTGCTGGGCAGTTCTTATCTGTATTCATCGAACAATCTTTAATCATATGATCTTTAGACCCGCACTTGAAACATCCCCCGGTCTTTTTCCAACATTCTTCCGGGTGCATCTTACCACATTGAGCACAAGTACAATATTGTCCTCCGTAGCAACTCTCTCGATCTCATGCCCATCAACTCTAGGTTTCTTTTGAAAATTCCTGATGACCATGAAGATCCAAAACTTCTCTTATTCTTATTCGACCCTCTCGTCCTGCTTCATCTCTCACCGCTTAACTTCTTCACTATCCGTGCTTTATCTACTAAGATCGAAAGTCTCTTTCCCGTCTTGGAATAATCAACACTGCATGACTCATCTCTCAGTCCGTCCTCGAATCTGACATACCGCTCATAATCAGTAGCTACTATCCCTCTAGCATATCGGCTAAGTCGTAAAAACTCTGCTTCATGCTCAGCTATCGACTTATTTCCTTGCACTAAATTTAGAAACGCTTTTCTCTGAGAGTCGATGTAGCTAGCTCCAACGTATTTCCCTTCAAACTTAACCTTAAAATACCCACAATCCTCTCGATCCACAGGGGTACTCTCCTTGACAGTGAGCCACCACTGGTAGGCCTCATCACGAAGTAGTGAAATAACACCTTTAACTTTTCTTGAGAAGGCAAATAAATCGTCCATGATCCTCTCGACTACCTCTAACCAAGATTGCTACATTCGAGCTACTCCAGATACTCCCTAAAAATCTCAAATTTTGTTTGATCTAAGTCTCTCAGCTACTGACTTTTGAGCCCCATTTCCCATATTAGCTCCTACTACTCATTCCAAAACTCAGAAGATAGCTCTGCGACATCACATCATCTCATCCAGTTTGCTCTTGAAATTCCACCCCAACAGTCGGTGGCAGAGCTTTATTTTTGAAACCTTGACCAGATCTAACTGGTTTTGACACAGCCATTCTGCCTCTACCGCGTCCTCGACGACCACGTCCCCTAGAACTCATGTCTACTATGCGTCTTATCTATTTTTACGAAAAAGTTTTATGTATTAGAGTCTTTTCACTTCTTGTTTAAAGAAAGTTTTATGTAACAACGATTTATTCAGTGGTTTTTCCGTAGAAGTACACATACACCTAGGGTCCAAGTCTCTAAAGTATAGTTTCCTTAGGATTATCACTTAAAATATCATACATTCACATCAATTTATCGACAAAAGAACTTACCTGATGGACCTAGGCCGAGAACTTGGGTGCCATGCTTCTATAAAACCATTTTAACTAAAGAAAATTTTCAAAAAGTCATTTGGGCCAAATTTTAAAAACGTTGTGGGCTTCAAAACCCAAGGCCGAGAGTTTAAAACTGGGCTCTGTTACCAAGTTGAAACACCCCAAACTCGGCCCACAAGCCCTGACCGGATCTGGTATGTACCTCGAGTAAAACTTCAATTAAATCTCGTTTTGTTTATTAAGAAAATATGATGATTTCAGATAAAATGCATTAGCTTAGTGATCGTGTTGAAAATCGTATTGTTAAATAAGTTTGTATCTTCTTAAAACGTTATCTTTAGAGAAAGATTTTAAGTTAAAAGAAAACCAAATTTTATGAAAAATTTATTATCATTGTAAAACCATAGGTGTTTAGGTGTCAAAATAGTTTAAGTTATTTTTTTCAAATCATTTAATTATTTAGTAAATATTTGATCGTAGGCATTAAAAATCTAAAACGTAAAAATTTAAAACAGCTTCATAACTGACCTTATTACAAAAATAACATAACCCAAAATAAATCCTAAATAATAAAAATAAACTTAGTAGGTTTAATTAAAAGAAACTCCGAAATACTTAGTTGAGCAATGGCCACCACGTAGTCCTCGCTGACCCGATCCATCACGCTAAGCGTCACCTGAAATATATCCCATAAAAAGGGTGAGTCAACAGACTCAATGTGTAACATTACACTAAAAACCCCAATCGATCAAAGCCATTAAGCCCATTTAAAACATATTTAGCCATAAGCCCATTTTATATCAAATCAGATAAAATCGATTAAATCACATGTATATATATATAAATGAAATGCAATCCCAAGCCCACCTAAAAATCCATCCGCTACACACCACCCGTACCTACCAATCACACCATGGGGATTACTAAATCGACCCTCCATCCGCTACACACCATCGAAGGCAGTTGCTGCAGTCAACATGCACATCGCCCTTATAATTTTGTGGCATGGCCACCAGATAATTGTGACAGAGTCACCGGATTCATAAAATGTGACCGAAGTCACTAGATTTCATATATGTGACCGAAGTCACCGGATTCATATATGTGACCGATGTCACCGGATTATGTGGTAAAAACCACCGGAACACTTCCTCTTTATCAATATCAACCATATGCCCATGCACATACATTTTATTCAGATTTTATACAATATACCCCAAAATCATAACAGAGTCATACTTATTTCATATTTATGCTTATAGCATTATTAACAAAGTAGACAAAGTAATGGGGTAAACATACTTGAATATCGTGTACCACTGAATGGTACTCGCAACCATTATCATACATATTTTCATACAAATCATTATTATTTTAGATCTATGAGAAATTTAGTATAGTGTTACACACCTTATAACAGTGAGAACGATACTTTCCCACTCGTCGACACCTAATTATTTATCGCACTTGATTAGAACACACTACTACTTATAAATCTATACTATTGATGAATAATCTAATTCCGTACCCTCGAAATCTCGGACAACTATTACATGTGATTTTTCTCCAATAGATGGATCAAAATCTGATGACAAACCACGAACAAATAGTGGCTCAGGTGTACGCACGACTTCAAATAATCGATCTTCGTTGGCAAAGGGTCCACAACTCGGTGAAAAGTCTCGAATCCCTGATACAGCCCTTCGTTTGAAATTTGAGGGTATAACAGAACCACCCCTCTTCCAAACACTCCTTACTGCTCTTTTCGAACCTATTTTGTTTGCTCCAAAATCTTACGTTTACAAAAAATGATCGAGCGATAGAGTCCCCTAAAACGAAAGCAATTAGTAGTCTATCTAAAACGATATAATAAGTATATAAAACTCTTTTACCTTGAATATTTAATTTCCTGATGGATATCTCCTTAATCATTGGCTACAAAAAGAATCCCAAAATCCTCCTTCAAAGATTCGGCCAAGGAGAAATAAGAGGATTAGATTCCTAAAATCGGCTAATCCAAAAGAAAAGAAAGAAGAACGATTGATAGATAATCCTTACCGTAACACGGAGATTGATTCACCCTTGCTTGAACTATAAAGAGATTCGGCCTTAACAATTTAAGAAGAAAAGAAATGGTGGTTTCGACTTTAACAAAAGAAAAGAGAAAAGATAGTGGTTTCAGCTTTAACCAAAAGAAAAGAAAGAAAGATGGTGTTTTTGGTTTTAACAAAAGAAAAGAAAGAGAATGGTGGTTTCAGTTTTGACAAAAGAAAAGAAAGAGAATGATGGTTTAAGATGTTATGATTATGGTGAAGGATGGTTTCGGCTAAGAGAAAGAAGGAGAAAAGAGAAAGAGAAAGAAAAAGAAAAAGATTAAAAACGCCCTTGGTGCTAGGATGATTTTGGCAATAGAGAGGAAGAAAAGAAAAGAGAAATGTCTTCTAAGCTTTTGGTGTTTTCGGTAATAGAGGAAAAGAATTTTGAGAGAATAGGCTCTTAAACCAAAATGGTTAAAAATGATAGCCAAAACAAAACAAAACTTACACCTATTGCAAGTGACAATTTCAAGCTAAGAAGAAAAATTTGGAGAAAAGGGAAAAGATGCACAAATTGTTAAGATTTTGGCCAACTATCACCCCCTAATCCCATTACAAAATTCGGCCAACTCTCATGCCAACATAATCCCACTTTTTCCTCCTCATTTCTTCCCTATATTCCCCCTAATCAATATCACAATTAAGCCAGCCCCCTTAGCCCCTTATGTCGTCTAGATTCATGTCAAATGGCCATGGAAAAACTTCCAAAACATCACCTATTTATCAAGCCTTTTGTCCCCTTATCCTTCCATATCATCTTGATTTCATACCTTAACTAATAACTTGCCTTTTCCCTTTGGTCTACTATCCAAAAATAAAAGAAAATCCATCCATACTAAGATAAGGCTTGACCGACACTATAGGAAAGAGAGCAAAAATTGAAATCCTTTCAATTGCTAGCTAAGGGATTCGAACCTCTCCCCTTATGCATTCACCCATGTGCCAACACCACCTTGCCAATTGACTTGTTATGATTAAAACCTGATGCCAATTTTTCTTAAAGCCTATCTTGCTTAGCTCCATCTTAAGACTTAAAAATTTAATATTTTTCTAAGGCATTCTCTTACATACTGAAGTTCCTAAAACTCCCAAAGCACACTCAACTACACGGCATGCAACCACATACAATTAAGTTAAAAATGCATAACCCCTATATTCTGGATATTACAGAAAATATGATTCTGTAGTATGAGAACACAAATTGGTTGACCTCAGATTCTTAGACTTCACCTAATACAAAAACGAGCCCCCATCAAATGGATGCTTGCAAATAAACCAGAATCAATGATTTCAACTTACCAACACGAATATGAGTCACCGAGACGATGAGGGTAAGGCTTGGTTTATCAAAAAAAGGCATGAAAAGGGGAGAAAAACACAACAGAGAGGACAATAACACTTCAACAGAACAGAAGGGATCAATAGAAGTTTGGCCAAGGAGATACAAGAGAAAAAGAAATCAGCAACCTAGGGAAAAGAGGGACCCTAACGTCACAAGTCTTGGGAAAAGAAGAAGAAAAAAAGACCAAACTTTGGTTGAAAAAGACCCCAAAGAACAAAATGGTAGAGATAGGAGGTAGAAAAGAAGAAATCAGCAGCAAAGGAAAAGTTGGAGAAACCTTCTTCAGAAAAAAACAAAAGCAGAGAAAAGGAAAGCAAAAACACCAACCAAATGCCCCCTACCAAAATTTTGAGTACTAAGTGTAATTCAAATTTGATTCCAATACTAAACAATCCTTAAAACTCTCCACAATATCCTCCCAAAATTTGACCATAACACCCCACACCCTTCAAACACTCCAACCACCCACACACATCATAATTCTACTGGCACTCAAATACTTATATGGCACCAAGCAAAATAAAACACTCCCCTGCAACGCCATGACTCGAACTCAAGACCTTCAGCACACTTAACACTCCACTTAACCACTAGACCAGCAGGCCCATTCTATCATGTTTTTCCAATTATTTAATTATAAGCCTACTGTCTAAAGATAGAGGTTTATTCAAATAAAAATAAAAATTTTCCCAAGCTATGGCTTGAACCTTAGACTTCTCAAACACTCCCAAAACACTTAACCACTAAAGTAGACAGATATTTGTGTCATAAACATACAAGAATAAATATTAAAGATGTTTGGGGCGTTACACATATCATATTTGTTATGTGTTTGATATGGTAGAATGAAAGAAAGTAAAATATGGTTTGATTATGCATATGATAAACTGTAAAAGAAACATATTTTAGGCCCATATTTAATATTGTTTTGGAAAGTAAAATATGGTTTGATTATGCATATGATAAACCGTAAAAGCAACATATTTTAGGCCCATATTTAATATTCTTTTGGATGATTTAACCCTTTTTTATGTAAAAAGGTGCTCTTTATCTTTTCTTTCCATGTTTTTACTCAAGAAAGCACCCAAGGACGAAAAAAATAAGAAAAGGGCTTAAAACGGGCCAATTTGGGCCAAATAGAAAATCGACACGGCCTGAACTTCAAGCCACATGGTCATGCCTCGAAAATTAACTAAGACATGGCCATGCCACGATTTATACGGCCGTGCCCCAATCGACAGAATCGAGACACGACCTAAAAATGATTTACACGGGCGTGTACCATGGCCGTGCCTCTATTACGGGAGAGAGTAATTTTACTCAGATTTGGATACTTAGAGCCAAATAAACACTTTTCAAAGCTTATTCAAACACTAGGAATTATACTTGAATTGGGACACTTAGGGGCCAAGCAAAGCATTCTAAAAGTCTATATAAACACCCTAAGTGTAACCTGAAAGGGGCGTGAGGCGGTGAGCTAGGCCAAGGAGCCGAGCCAGGAAGATCACGTTTTGTGGAATCACTCGAAGATAGCCAAGTGGATCCATCTCAAAGAGCCTGAATTCTACTCAAGACGGTGAATTTCTCCTTCAATTCCTTCAGGGGGTTTTAGAGATTTTCTATGTTTTGTTTTATCTTTTCTCTTGAGATGTTTTCTTTATTTGTTATGAACTAAACCCTTCAGATACCTGAAGGGGATGAAACCTAGATGAATTTTGTTATTAATTTCTAAATTATATGATAAATACTTAGTGTTCTTAATTATGCATGCTTAATCCAAATCTGATGTGCTTAGGTGGAGGAGGAATAGACCTTGCTTAAGAGTAGATTGAGCATAATTAAGTGGATTTAATCGTACGCCTAGAGATAGTGTGACGAGATTTTTCCGGATTAGGGTGAAACTTAATATGGGAATCCATAGATCGATTTACTGCTATTCTAGGGGGTTATTATAAGCGAATGAGAGTTCCACTAATTAACCTAGTGTTAGACATTATTCGCCTAGAGAGAGGGTTTAATATACATTAGGGAGTCTTACGAATCAAACTAAGTAAATAAAATCATATGGTTCAGTATTAAATAACAAGTGAAGTCTAGGTGGATTCTTCCTAAGGGTATCGTTGTGATCAATTGAATTTTCTTCGAGTTATTTCCCTATTTGTTCTTTTTGTCTTTGTCTTTAGCTTAGAAATCGTTAAACTAGATTAAATCAACCAATCACTCCATATTTTAAGCTAAATAATAAAAAGAAAGTAAGTATTAGTACTTTTAGTTCCTTTGGGTTCGATAATCTGGTCTTGCCTAAGCTATACTACTGTTCGATAGGTATATTCGCCTTTAATCGTTGTCAGAGTTAGTCTCAAGGTTCAACCTCATTCATTATAAATTTTAAAGCTCTGATTTCAGCGATCAGCATACATGAATTTGGTTACTTAGGTAAATTTAGATACTTGTTGACATGTCTTTAAATTGTTAATTGAGGTGCCTAAGGGCATATTAGTTGTATGTAGTGATATTTCATGTTTAAGACTTGATTTTGGCTTGTTTTGAATGTGTTGTTATGGCTTGTTGATGTGCAAATTGTTGTGTTTAGTTTGGTACCAAATTGGGTGAGAAATGTGGCTTGGAAAATTGTCTACTTTCGTCCACATGGTGTGTGTCTCAGCCGTGTGTGATGACACGGCCATGTGCCCCCTATATCATTTAAATTGTGTAAGTTAGTATGCTCACACGACCTAGCTCACGGGTGTGTGGCTTGGCCGTGTGTCCCTATTTCAAATACCCACATGGCCTAAGACACGAGCATGTCTCCTGGCCATGTGAATCACACGGCCGTGTGACCCCTACAGCTTGAAAAATTTTAGTGTTTTTCGAAAGATTCTTTGAGCATCCGATTTAATCCCGACTTGTTTCTAATATGTATTTTCAGCCTAGAGGGATCATATAAGGGACAATATGTTTGATTTTGATTAGTTTGTGATATGAATATTATATGATGTGAAATGTTTGAAATTTCTGTCTATTTGTTCTGGAAACTTTGGTAATGCTCCGTAACCTTGTTCCGACGATGGATATAGGTTAGGGATGTTTCACTTACTTTGAGTATAAATTTCTCATTCATCACTCAAACATTTTGAGCATATGATATACCGTTATAAAGGTCTTATTGAGTAAAATATAAAATCATAATTTTATGATTCAAATCTCCACGTGAACTAATCGAGAATATGCCTCAAAGTTTCCAAAAATCTATTTTTC
Source organism: Gossypium rotundifolium (assembly GCA_025506655.1). Classification (NCBI taxonomy): domain Eukaryota; kingdom Viridiplantae; phylum Streptophyta; class Magnoliopsida; order Malvales; family Malvaceae; genus Gossypium; species Gossypium rotundifolium. The sequence continues at coordinate 10,038,493 of CP106723.1, read as the reverse complement.
CTAACAAAATGAACACTCAGCTTTGATATAGAATTTTGACTATGACACAGACCCCAATTGTTAAAATAAGTGGATCACAATATTGATAAACCGTAATATGTTCATAGTTTAATCCCCCATTTATCATACTTTTGGATGATTTATTCCTTAAATTGTGGAATTTGGTGCACCTAATCTTTTAATTTCATGTTTTATACTTAGGAGAGCACTAAAGGATGAAAAGAATGAGAAATGGGCCAAAAATGAAGAAAATGGGCCAAAGTATAAAATTTACACGGCCTGGGCCCGAGACACACGGCTGTGCCTCCTTCGCAGACCCAACCATGGCCTGGACTCAATTCACACGACCGTGCCACACAGGTGTGTCCCTAATGTGACCTGTTTTAATTCTATTCAGAATAGGGTACTTAGAGGCAAATAAAGACATTTCAAAAGCCTATATAAATACCCTAGAGGCCAACCTTCAAGGGGTGTTCAGCTAGGCTTAAGAGCCAAGCTAAAGAGGCCGAATTGTGGGATTCACTTGAAGAAAGCCAATTGATCCATCCCAGAAGCCAGAATCACTCTCAAGACTGAGGATCTCTCCTTCAATTCCATCAGGGGATTTTAGGGTTTTCTTTATATTTTGTTATTTTTCTTCTGAGTTGTATTCTTTCATGATTATGAACTAAACCCCTCAAATACCTGGGGGGGATGAAACCTAAGACGGATCTTGTTATTGTTTTCTGAACTATATGATAAATACATGATTTTTCTTAATTATGTGTTCTTAATTCTTATTTTGATATTTTAGGATATTGATTCAAGTACTGATGTACTTAGGCAGAAGAGGAATGATCGTTGTAAAATTGTCGAGTTTTAAAATTTATAAAGAGAATGATCGAACCTGGAAACTAACTCTGACAACGACTTAAGGCAAGTGTACCTATCGAACAGTAGTATAGCTTAGGCAAGACCGAATTATCGAACCCAAAGGAACTAAAAGTACTAATACTCACTTTCTTTCTATTATTTAGCCTAAATATTAAATGAATTAGTTGATAACTAATTAATTACTAAACTAAGATGCAAAGACAAAAAGAATGAATTGGGAAATAACTTGAAGAGAAACTCAGTTGATCACGATGATACCATCAGGAAGAATCCACCTAGACTTCACTTATTATCTAACACTGAACCATATGATTTATTCACTTGACTTGATCCGTAAGACCCCCTAATGTATATTAAACCCTCTCTCGAGGCGAATAACGTCTAACCCTAGGTCAATTAACAAAAATCTCTTTCTCACTTAATAACCCCCTAGAATAGCAATAAATCAAACTATGGACTCCCATATTAGGTTTCACCCTAATTTGGCAAAATCTCGTCACGCTATCTCTAGGCGCACGAATGACTCCGCTTAATTATGCTAGATATATTCTTAGGCAGAGTCTATTCCTCATTCATCTAAGAATATCTGACTTGAATTAATATGCAGGAAATATTAACACAAGAATTAAGCACACATAATTAAGAACAAATCAAGTATTTATCATATAATTCAGGTATCTGAAGGGTTTAGTTCATAACAAATAAAGAAAACATCTCAAGAAAAAAGATAAAAAAAACATAAGAAATCCCTAAAACCCCTTGAAGGAATTGAAGGAGAGATCCGCCGTCTTGTGGCTTCTTGAGATGGATCAACTGGCTATCTTCGAGTGATTCCCACAAAAGTTTCGACTTTTGCCAAATTTCAAATGTCTCGGTCTCCGCTCCACACGTCCCTTTCAGGTTACACTTAGGGTGTTTATATAGACTTTTGGAATGCTTTACTTGGCCTCTAAGTGTCCCAATTCAAGTATACTTCCTACTCGGTGTTTGAATAGGCTTTGGAATGTGTTTTTTCACCTCAAAGTATCCAAATCTGAGTGAAATTGCTCTCTCCCACGGAAGGGGCACTACCATGGCACACGCCCGTGTAAATCGACTTCAGGCCGTGTTTCGATTCTGTTAATTGAGGCACGACCATGTAAATCATGGTATGGCTGTGTGAAGTAATTTGACGAGACACGGCCGTGTGGCTTGAAGTCTAAGCCATGTCGATTTCCACTTTGGCCCAAATTGGCCCATTTTAAGCCCATTCTATTCTTTTCATCCTTAGGTTCTTTCCTGAGTATAAAGCATGAAAAGAAAGGATTAAGAACACCTTTTTACATAAATCAAAGGCTAAATCATCCAAAAGCATGCTAAATATGGGGTTAAAATATGTTACTTTTACGGTTTATCAAATGGCCCCACACTTAAGCTTTTGCTTGTCCTCAAGAAAAATTCTCAACTTACAATTAAAACGAACTTTCCACAATTCAAAATTCCTATCAATAATACCTCATCATAATTCATAGATAATTTATACATGGATAAATTAACTCAAAGACTCCTAAAGATTCAAACAATTCTAAGTCATATATTTGTAGCATGAAAACATAGGTGTCTCCCCTTATCTAAATAATTACCTTTAATTCAAAACTGGCAAGGTTTGGCATCCTCACTAAAGATTCACTCAAATCACTCAAAGTGTTTTAAGGTTCACAATTAAGCACTCAACAGTCAAACCTGAAAAGTTAATCCCATAGTCTTGCCTGAAAATCAAATCTCCACCACTATAATATGAGATGATACACAAATCAAAAGGTCTTTGACAGGGTTGTAACGGGGCTTAGGTTAAAGGTGTGGATAAAGGCTGAATTAGAAGGTTTAGAATCGAGATTGAATTGACAAGTTACCTAACTTTTTGAAAAATAATTAAACTAATAATCTGAATTTAAACGTATAAGCTCTTAGAACATAGAACTAATAATGAATATTGTAACATCCGGGATTTAGGGGTCTCACATTTTAATTTATTTCTATGTGCTAGTATGCTTTGGATATTGTTAGAGTGTGTTTGGGGGCTTCGGGAAACCTTGGGGTTAGGTGGGAGCCTTAGTAAAAATTTTTGTTTTTAAGCCTTTAGGGGAGAGCTAGGGGAGCTAGCCCTTAAGGGAAATTAATGTGGGGTTTATGACACAAGAAAGGAAGTGGTGGAGTGGCAAGGTAACGCCTAGGAGGAAGGGGAATGTTTGCGTCACAAGGAGTTCCACGGGGGAGGAGGTTCGAGCAACAAGGGGAGCATTTTTGAGTTTATTTTTGCGTTAAGGGGAATGGAGAGTTGGATTCAGCTATGGCACTTGGAAGAGGGAAGTTTGAATGGGTCAACAATTCAAATGAGTGGCTATGAAGGGAGATAAGAGTTTGAATCATTCAAATGTGTTTGAATGAGTGGAGTGGAGGAAAATGAGGAGGAAAAAGGGGGATTTGGTGAATGGAGGAGTGTTGGCCGAATTTGGGACTCTAGGGGGTGGCATTTTCGGTCATGTAAGGGGAGAGTAGGTGCCAAACTTGTGCTAGAAGGGTGAGTGTTCATCTTTTGGGCAATCTCTTTTTCTCTTCTCTAGTTTTGTGCCGGAAATCATTTGGCATTTTCAAGTCTTTTTCTCTTTTGTCTCTTAGCCGAAATCTAGAAGACTATTTGATGCATTTTGACTCGTTTTCTCTTTTCTTTATTTCCTTTCAAAGGGTCAAACCAGAACTCTCTCTTATCCTCTTTTTCTTCTTCATTTTGTCAGCTTGAGTCTTCACTCTCCAAAAGCTGAAATACACCCTCCACCCTCACCATAGCCGAAACTTCCTAAGCCTCAATTTTCTCTTCTTCTTTATTTTTCACTTTGAAAGCCTTCAACCTTCATCTCTATTTCAAAAGCCAAACCAAATCTCCCATTCCTTCTCCTTTCTTTTTATCAAAAGTTGAATAACCTCTTTTCTCCTATGGCCAAATATACCTCACCTTTGTGAATCGTAGTCGAACCTTCTAGCATTCCTATTATTCTTTTCTCTTATTCTTCTCCTATTTGGTTTATTTCCTTTCAAGAATCATTTTGTGGCCAAACCTTTCCAAGTCGAACCTTCATTTGTGTGGTGATCATTTCGTTAATAATCCCTAGGGGAGAGGTGCTATCTTTCATCTTCTATCAAATCTATTCCAATCGATTTCTAATATTGTGGAGGGATTTTGGGTCCTCTGTATAAGCTAGTGTTAAGGAGGTTAAGGATCTCCGGGATCTGATCAATCAAGGTAAGAAGGTAACATTCGATCGAAGGCCATTTCTTTTTCTATTAGTATTAGGTCGAATATGATATTGGCTTATGTAGGAATTTCGACAACTTTCAAGATCAAGTGAGAATATTTGGGATTTGAGTCGACTTTGGTAAGGTTATTCAATTAACATGATTATTTAGCCTCGTTTAGATTTGATTTACCGTTTAACCGAGTCTTTTGATTAAGAACTATTCGATGGATGCGAGTACCAGCCAAGGAGAGAAAGGGGTTGGACATGTAGTCCCTACCCCTAAGTTCAAGAAGCAGTTTTAACAGTTCGGGATTGGCCACCGGGGTGTGGGCCAGCATCAGAATAGGATCGTAGGCAAATAGCGGTAGTGTCGGTTAGTGATAGCGTCGACATTGAGAGCGTGGTATTACGGGTTATCAGGTGTGTTATTAGCACACAGTTTCTTTACTTTCCTTGTTTAAAATTAATTAAATGTATGTGATATGTGTGGTAGCCGAATTAGTGGCTGTGGTGGTATTGTTATTACTCATGTTGGGTAATTCGGTAACCAAGTTAGTATACTACCTATGTTGTGGATGTGGTTAGTAATTGTGGATCTATGTAAGCATGTCGTATATGCATATCGGGTATGTTCATATGTTATGTTACCATTTCATCATATTATGCTGCATGTGCATGGGGTTCGGGATATATTGAAAAAGGGGGAAGTGTGTACATTTATGTACGTGGTTTGATGATGGCCTCGAGCCACATCATGGATTAATGATGACCTCGAGTCTCATCGTGAATATTTGTGATTTTAATCACGTGGATCAGTGGCTAGCCCACTAAGTGGACTTTGAGCAGCATGACTGCCAAAGAGGTGTATAGTGGATGGAGGGTTGATTTAGTAATCCCCTAGTGTGTGGTGGCTGGATATACGGGTGGTGTGTAGCGGTTGGACTTTAGGTTGGGCTAGGGTGACATAATGCATCATAACATGTGGTTTATCGATTTGGTGTGGTTTTGGGGCCAAGCCCAATTGTGGATATGTGTGGTTTAATTGCACACTGAGTCAAAACGACTCACCCTATTTTTCAAATAATGCATGTAATACGTGATACTTTGGACCGGGCTGGAGTGGAGTCAAGGTGGCCATGCAGAAGCCGTTTTTATGCTTAAAGTACATTATAAACTTTTGATTACTTTTTGGGGTATTTTATTGTAATAAGGTCGATTTAAATACTTTGGATTTTTATGTTTTAAGTTGGATCCGCTATCAAATGGTTAATTTATAAAGAAACTCTAAGATATCTGCAACACTCGAATTTAAATGAAGTTTTCAAAATATAGATTACTTATAAACCTTTCGGTTTCCCAAAATTTCCGTATAAATAATGATTTGAACTTGTGCAACCCACATGTTTTATTTTTAAATAAGTTGCTAAGTTTAAACGAGAAACCTTTTTTTTTTAAATGGAGTTTAATCTTAGAATTTTAAATTCATTTTCTTCATCTTTAAAACCCAAATTTTCCCGACACCTTTCCCAATAACATTTCAAATTCGACCGTGGTGTTTAGGCCGGGTTTGGGGTGTTACAAGTTGGTATCAAAGCTTGGTTCTAAACTCAGCCTTTGGGGGTTTTGAGGCCCACAACATTTTCAAACTTCGAAATTGGTTTAAAAGAAAATTTTTCAGGAAATGGCTTTATGGAAGCATGGCACCTGCATCTCCGGCCCAAGTCCGCCAAGTAGGTAATCCAAATCTTTGTGTGGTATATATGAGTAGGCTTGATGGGTTTCATGGGATGTAGACTATTTTAATTAGACTGTGATAGACTATAGGCTTAGTTTGAACAACTTCTTAAAAATCATAAGACTTAAACCGAGCAAACAAACCTGTGAACCAGTCGCCGAGTTAGGGTGTGGCAATAGGTGTACGCATGTCTAGGATGGGATTCAGGGAGAGCTTGGTATTTAAGCAGTCCTAGTGACTCACCTCCTCTTCACTGGAATCCTACCTGGTGCGTAGCGACTATTCACTCTAACCATGAAGATTTGTTGATAGGCTAAACCTTATAATTAAAACCCAAAAAGGGACTAGCCACCTGTTTTATAAAATCCTAAGGTAAACCCTAATTTTTAAATTCCCAAATTGCCCCTGATTCATAAAAATTACCTTGGTTTTGGAAAATGACCAAAATACCCCTGATTTATAAAATTATCGAAATACCCCCGAGTTGAAAATTATCAAAATACCCTTGTTTTGGCAAATCACCCGAAACCTTACTTTGGAAAATTATGAAAATACCCCTGGGTAGGGAAATGACGAAAATGCCTTTGTGATGAATGTGAATTCGTGGATGCTATCTGCGTGATGATTGGTGAGTGTATGTGGTTTCTAGAATTAGGAGATAAGCCTGAAACTGAGACTATAGTTAGGTCCAAATTCAAAAGAACTACTATCAAAATCACTTTTCATAAAATTGTTCATGATTAATAAGTGAAAATGAATACTAATGCATAAAAATTTCTTTAAATCAAACTAAAACGCGACGATAGACATGAGTTCTATGGGTCGTGGTCACAATACGCGAGGGCATGGTAGAGGCAGGATGGCTATGTCGAACCAAGAGGTGCAGTCAGGGTCGTGAAATGAGGCACCACTACCGCCAGCTGTAGAAGCTGAGTTTCAAGATTAGACAGGTGGAGGCGACGCAGTGTCTCAGGCTATGCTACGGGTTCGGAGAGAGTTGAGAGCGAATATAGGTCTTGAGGCTCGGAAGTCTATTCTGGCGACTTGAGCTAATAGAGCTAAAGTGTTTGAGGTATTTTGGAGTAGCTCAAATGTGGCGAATCTCGGTTAGAGGCAGTCGAGAGGATCATAGATGACCTGGACTGCACAATTGAAGAGAAGTTGAAGGGCGCTATTTCTTTACTTCGGGATGAGGCCTACCAATGGTGGCTCACTGTTAGAGAGGGTACTCCGGTGGGCCGAGTGAATTGGAGTTTCTTTAAGATTAAGTTTGAGAGGAAGTACGTCGGAGCTAGTTACGTGGACGCACAGAAGAAGGCGTTCTTGAGCCTAGTATAAGGGGGTAAGTCAGTAGCTGAGTATGAAGCAGAATTCTTGCGGTTGAGCCGATATGCTCGGGGAATTATTGCTACAGAGTACAAGCATTGTGTGAGATTTGAGGATGGGCTGCGAGATGAGCTGTGGGTGTTGATAGCTCCTCAGCGGGAGAGGGATTTTACGGAGTTGGTGGAAAAAGCCAGGATAGAGGAGGAAGTCAAGCGAACTGAGAGGCAAAATAGGGATAAAGACAGAGGCAGGAATAAGAGGAGTTATGGACCTTCAGTATCATCGGGGGGTTTCCAGAAAAAGCTTAGGGTTGAGGGACTGCTTTCGTGTTTACATGCGCTGCCATGTTGGAGGTCACCCCATAAGTGTACTCAGTGTGGGAGGTCTCATGTAGGGGAGTGCTGGGGAAGGAATAAGGAGTGCTACAGGTGTGGGTTAAGGGACCATCTGATTAAGAATTGTCCTCAGGACGTGGCTAGGATTCGGACAGTAGGTTAGGAGTTGTGCCCCCAGGAAGGGGTGGTCAACAGATATCAAGAGGTCGTGGTCTGAACCGAAGAGGGAATGGTTCTGACCGAGGTCATGGAGCACCGGCGGAGGTGATAGAGCTCGAGATCTTGAGACGACCTGGGTTAGTTTACGCAGCCAGACATATTAAGGAGAGGGATGCACCAGATGTTATCACGGGTATGTTTCTCATTTCTGGGTTACCCTTTACTACTTTTATTGATGTTAGATCGACTCACTCCTATATTGCTAGCATGATGTCTGGAACCTTGAATGTGCAACCTGAAATTGCCCCTAGGAAGATGATAGTACTTAGTCCTTTAAGGCAATTAGTAGTGGTAGATAAACTCTTTAGAGATGTGCCTTTAGAAGTTCAGGGGTCTATGTTTCCGACTGACTTGATGGAGCTGCCATTTAGGGAAATTGACTTGATCCTTAGAATAGACTGGTTAGTAAGGTATCGTGCGAATTTGGAATGTGCTGTTAAATGCATGACGTTGAAGACTTCCAAGGATGATGAGGTTGTGGTGATAGGGGAGAGGAGAGACTACTTGTCTAATGTAGTGTCTGCGTTTAAGGCGGAGAAGATGGTGAAAAAAGGGTGCTTGGCTTTCTTAGTGGTTGTTAGTGCCTTGGATGCTAAGGAGGCAGTTGTGGGGGAGGTGAGGACAATAAAGGAATTCGTGGATGTTTTTTCGAAAGAACTTTTAGGGTTGCGTCCGGATCGTGAGGTGGAGTTTGGAATCGACCTGCTGCCGAGTACAACGCCGGTGTCCATCGCTCCTTATAAGATGGCACTGAAGGAGTTGGTTGAACTTAAAGCCCAAATCCAGGAGTTGTTTAATTTGACCCAGTGTGCCTCCGTAGGGAGCACCGATGTTGTTTGTAAAGAAGAAGGATAGATTTATGCGGATATGCATAGATTACCGCTAGTTGAATAAACTGATGATCAAAAACAAGTACCCGCTGCCGAGGATAGACGACTTGTTTGATCAGCTTAAAGGGGCTGTGGTCTTTTCGAAGATAGATTTAAGGTTGGGATATCACCAGCTTAAGGTGAAGGAAGCAGATATCCATAAGACGGTGTTTCGGACTCGATACGGGCACTATAAATTCCTGGTAATGCCGTTCGGGTTGACGAACGCACCGGCGGCATTCATGGATATGATGAATCAGGTTTTTCAACCCTATTTGGACCAGTTTGTTATGGTGTTCATAGACGACATTCTGGTATATTCCAAGTCTGAAGAGGAGCATGACGCGCATCTACAGGTGGTTCTGTAAATTTTAAGGGAAAATAAGTTGTACGCCAAATTTAGCAAGTGCGACTTTTGGTTAAGAGAAGTAATTTTTTGGGTCATGTGGTATCTGTAGATGGGATAAGAGTGGATCCTCGAAAGATCGAGGCGGTATTGGATTGGAAACCACCTAAGTTAGTGGCAGAGATTCACAGTTTCTTGGGGTTAGCTGGTTATTACAAAAGATTTGTTGAGGGTTTTTCCTCAATAGCAGCACCTCTAACTAAGTTGCTGAGAAAGGAGGTACCTTTTGTGTGGACGGACAAGTAGCAAGAGAGTTTCGAGAAACTAAAAAGGGTTTTGACAGAGGCTCCGATTTTGATTCAGCCTGAAGCGGGAAAGATTTTGTGGTATATTGTGATGCTTCTTATACGAGGTTAGGTTGTGTGCTGATGCAGGAAGGGAAGGTTGTGGCCTATGTGTCTCGATAGTTAAGGCCTCATAAAGCTAACTATCCGACGCATGATCTAGAGTTGGCTGCGATGGTTTTTACTTTGAAAGTATGGAGGCATTATTTGTATAGAAAGAAGTGGATGATCTATACGGACCACAAGAGTCTGAAGTATCTGCTGACTCAGAAGGAACTGAACTTGAGATAGTGAAGGTGGATGGAGCTGTTGAAGGATTATGACTGCTCAATTGAATATCACCCGGGTAAGGCAAATGTAGTGGCGGATGTGCTAAGTCGGAAGGTAGTATCAGATTTGAGTGTGATGTTCGCTCATCTTAGCCTTTATGACGATGGGAGTTTGTTAGCGGAGCTGCAGGTGAAGCCGACATGGTTGAGTCAGGTAAAAGAGAAACAGTTAGTGGATGAGGTTCTGAGTGCTCAACTTCTACAAGTACAGGACGGGGGATTAGAGGACTACAGTGTGAACCGTGACGGAGTATTGTGTTTTTATGGAAGGGTCTGTATGCCGAAAGATGTGGAGTTGAGGCAGAAGATTCTTCGGGAATCGCATAGTAGCCCTAATGCTATGCATCCTAGAGGAATAAGTTGTATAGGGATCTTCGAGATCAGTTTTGGTGGCTTGGTTTGAAGCAAAAAGTTACGAAATTTGTAGGAAAGTGCTTGACGTGCCAGCAAGTCAAAGCTGAACATCCAGTGCCTTCGGGACTGCTGTAACCAGTGAAGATTCCGCAGTGGAAGTGGGAGAGAATCACGATGGACTTTATTAGTGGGCTTCCTCTTATGCCTACTAAGAAGGATTCAGTATGGGTGATCGTGGATCAGTTGACAAAAACCATTCATTTCATACCTGTTCGTATGGATTACTCTCTGCAAAAGTTGGCGAAGCTGTATGTAGCAAAAATTGTGAGACTGCATAGGGTGCCAGTATCGATCATATCGGATAGGGATCCTAGATTTACGTCGCGGTTTTGGAGGGCATTGCATTAGGCATTGGGCACCAAGTTGGACTTTAGCACGGCATTTCATCCACAGACGGATGGCCAGTCTGAAAGGGTAATTCAGGTGTTGGAAGATATGTTGAGAGGATGTGTTATCAACTTCAGAGGTAGTTGGAAAGAATTCTTTCCCTTAGCAGAGTTCACATACAACAACAGTTATCAGGCTAGTATTCGGATGGCACCGTATGAAGCATTGTATGGATGGAACTGTTGCACTCCCACCTGTTGGACAGAGTTAGGTGAACGTCATGTGTTAGGTCTAGAGATAGTGGCAGAGTCAGAGGAAAAGGTTAAGGTAATTCAAACTCGATTGAAGGAGGCATCTGACAGACATAAATCGTATGCAGATCTTAAGCGAAAAGAGATAGAGTTCGCAGTGGGTGATCGGGTATTTTTAAAGGTTTCACCGTGGAAGAAGATAATAAGATTTGGACATAAGGGTAAGCTGAGTCCCAGGTTTATAGGACCTTATTGGGTTTTGAAGCGAGTTGGACCAGCGGCGTATCAGTTAGAGTTGCCATCAGAATTGAAGCAGATGCATGATATATTCCACATCTCGATGTTATGATGATATCGATCAGATCCGTCTCACGTAGTGCCAGTGAAGGAAGTTAAGTTGAGGCCAGATTTGTCCTATGAAGAAGAACCAATTCAGATTTTAGAGTGAGGTGTGAAGGTACTGCGAAGAAGTCAGTTCCTCTAGTCAAGGTGTTATGGTAGAACCATGGTTCAGAAGAAGTGTCGTGGGAGCCAGAAGAGTCGATGTGACAGCAGTACCCTCACTTGTTTTGACTAGGTAATTTCAAGGCCAAAATTTCTTTAAGGGGGTAGAACTGTAACATCCGGGATTTAGGGGTCTCGCATTTTAATTTATTTCTATGTGCTAGTATGCTTTGGATATTGTTAGAGTGTGTTTGGGGGCTTCGAGAAGCCTTGTAGTTAGGTAGGAGCCTTAGTGAAAATTTTTGTTTTTAAGCCTTTAGGGGAGAGCTAGAGGAGCTAGCCTTTAAGGGAAATTAATGTGGGGTTTATGACACAAGAAAGGAAGTGGTGGAGCAGTAAGGTAACACCTAAGAGCAAGGGGAGTGTTTGCGTCACAAGGAGTTCCAAGGGGAGGAGGTTCGAGCAACAAGGGAAGCATTTTTGAGTTTATTTTTGCGTTAAGGGGAGTGGAGAGTGGATTCAGCTATGGCACTTGGAAGAGGGAAGTTTGAATGGGTCAACAATTCAAATGAGTGGCTATGAAGGGAGATAAGAGTTTGAATCATTCAAATGTGTTTGAATGAGTGGAGTGGAGGAAAATGAGGAGGAAAAAGGGGGATCTGGTGAAGGGATGAGTGTTGGCCGAATTTGGGACTCTAGGGGGTGGCATTTTCGGTCATGTAAGGGGAGAGTAGGTGCCGAATTTGTGCTAGGAGGGTAAGTGTTCATCTTTTAAGCAATCTCTTTTTCTCTTCTCTAGTTTTGTGTTGGAAATCATTTGGCATTTTCAAGTCTTTTTCTATTTTGTCTCTTAGCCGAAATCTAGAAGACTATTTGGTGCATTTTGACTCGTTTTCTCTTTTCTTTATTTCCTTTCAAAGGGCCAAACCACAACTCTCTCTTCTCCTCCTTTTCTTTTTCATTTTGTCAGCTTGAGTCTTCACTCTCCAAAAGCCGAAATACTCCCACCACCCTCACCATAGCCAAAACTTCCTAGGCCTCAATTGTCTCTTCTTCTTTATTTTTCACTTTGAAAGCCTTCAACCTTCATCTCTATTTCAAAAGCCGAACCAAATCTCCCATTCCTTCTCCTTTCTTTTTATCAAAAGCCGAATAACCTCTTTTCTCCTATGGCCAAATATACCTCACCTTTGTGAATCATAGTCAAACCTTCCAGCATCCCTATTATTCCTTTCTCTTATTCTTCTCCTATTTGGCTTATTTCCTTTCAAGAATCATTTTGTGGCCGAACCTTCCCAAGCCGAACCTTCATTTCGTGTGGTGATCATTTCGTTGATAATCCCTAGGGGGAGAGGTGCTGTCATTCATCTTCTATCAAATCTGTTCCAATCTATTTCTAAAATTGTGGAGGGATTTTGGGTCCTCTGTATAAGCTAGTGTAACACCCCAAACCCGACCCATTCGCTACGATCGAATTTGAAATGCCACTACGAAAAAAGTTTGAAAAACTTTTGACTTAGAGTTAAAAACATAAAAATTTATTGTCATAAGTAAAACATTGTTTGTTTAAAATTCTAAGTAAAACTTTATCATTACAAATTGTCCGAATTGAAAACTGTAATGCATATTTTTAAGGTATAAATTGCCGAGAATAAAAAAATTTTCAAATAATACTTTAATCGTCAATCCACTTTAAACATAACAATAAACCTCAAACCCCTTAAAAGGCCCTTTATTACAATAAACCTTACTTAAAAATACTGAAAATATAAAATACATAAATAATTAAAAACATCTTCTGCATGGGCCACCTCGTATCCACTCCAACCCGGTCCAAGCTTTATGCATCACCTGCGATGTTGGTAAAAATTGGGTGAGTCAAACAGACTAGTGCATAGTTATTTCACATGTCTCCACATATGGGCTTGGCCCATATCCACACAGTCCACTTACATAAATATGCTACATGAAGCCCAACCCAACCTAGTGTCCATCCATTACACCTACCTTGGCACACCATTGCCCAAGGCCGTATTAATCCACCGATCACATAAGTGATCCCACATATCCTACCTTGGCGCACTCTGCCACCCAGGCCGTGGCTAAGCCACCGATCACATAAGTGACCCCACATGTCAATATCCACGAGGTGACTCGAGGTCATCCTCAATCCACGGTGATGCACACAGCTATCATCCGCCAGGAGGTGGCACACAGCCAACACCCCTCCTTGATGAAACACATAGCTACCATCAAGCGCCAATGTAGCACAAGGCTAACATTAGACCACGTACATAATGTACACCCTTTCCTTCAATAGTCACATCCCAAGCCCCATGCATACATGTGTATCATGACGATTAACATTTAGAGTATGCTCATCACAAATATCACACATATATCATAGGCAAAATAATGTCATAGAGCATCGACCGATTATTCGATTACCCATTACGGTATCCACCATCTTAGCCATTATTTCCAGCTAACATACACATCATAACATACGTATATAACAACATACAAATAACAGGAGAATAGTGCGATAACTATGCACCTGATAATAGAGATAACTACACTTTCCCGCTCGTCAATACCTAAATATTTATCACGCTTGATTAGAACACTAACACTTATAAAACTATACAAATGATAAGTAATCTAAATCCTTACCCTCGGAATCTCGAACAACAACTATATGCGATTTCTCTCCGATTGACGGTTCATAACCCAATGAAGAACCACGAACAAACAATGGCTCGAGGGTACATACGACTTCAAATAATCGATCTTCACCGATAGAGGGTCCACATTCCTATGGAAAGTCTCGGACTCCAACCACGACCCTTTGTTTGAAATTTGAGGGTATAGCAGAACCACCCTTCTTCCAAACACTATTTATTGCTCTTTTCAAACCCATTTGTTTGCCCAAAATCTAACATTCACGGAAGAAAAAGAAATAAGAAATCGACTAGATGGTGATGTGTTTCGGCTTTAACAACAAAACAAGAAAAAGAAAATAGATATAGAAGGTTTATGGTGTTGCGGCAATGGTGAAAATGGAAGAGAGAAGTTTCGATCTTAGCAAGGTAAAAGAAAAGAAAAAGAATAGGGATGAAACACAAAAAATAGAATCGGCAAAGATGAGGAGAAAGAGAGAAGAAATGAAAAGTAACAAATGAATCTTATGGTCAATGAGTGATTCGGCCAAAGTGTACAAATGAAAAATAAATGGTAAATTTTGATGTGGTTCAACTTATGAAAGAAAAGGGTGAGGTTTAAGAGAGAATGGAGCAAATTTTGTCAAAAGAAAATGGCCAAAATGACACTTTGATGGCATTAGGATTTCGGAACCACACTAGAGAAGGAAAAAGAAAACCCGAAAATAAACACCTAAACCCCTTAGGAGAATTTCAGCTACTCCCCTCTACCCACAAAACCGAAATAGTCATCCAAAAAAATCCCCCTTAGCCATCCAACTCACATATTCATACAAATCCCACAATTTCCTCTTAATTTCCTCCTAATCTTCCTCCTAATTCCTTCCAAAAAAATTCGGCCAATTTCCCCCTAGTCCATGAAACCGTCCATGTTCATGGACAAAATGCCATTAAAAAGTTTCCAAACCTCATCCCTTAATCCATGCCTTTTGTCCCCTTATCATACCATATTTTCTTGATTCCATACCTTAACTAATAACTTACCTTATTCCTTTAGTCTACTATCCATAAATGATAAAGTCAAATCTTATCTTAATTAGAGTTGACCGACACATGCCATACACATGCAAAAATAAAAGTCACCTTATTGCCATTCATAGGATTCGAGCCTCTTCCCTCATGCAATTACTCATGCGTCAACACCACTTTACTACTAGCTCATTTATGCTAACATTAAACACGTAAATTAACTTAAGCATCATAATCACTTGATCCACTTCACTAAATTCTCCATACTAAAAATTATTCTAAACCAATTAATTTCAAGCCTTCTCAAGACTATATTAGGCATACAATAAAATCATATCCGAGCTAACACAATCAACAAGATGATCCTTAAATTTTTCCTAAAGCCTAAGGCCCAATCGGCCCAATCTTACTAGGCCCAATTTTGGGATATTATAATTTTACCCTACTAAAAAAAATTTCGTCCTTGAAATTTCCAATCAACAACTAACACACTACTCAAATCACACCACTATGCTTTCGCTGCGCACTCTGCCCTTAAAAACTACAATGTACTTTTTAACATAATCTTGAATTTTTTTTTTCAAACAACCAAACATCTAACCACAACGACAAATCGTTATCTACCACTTATACCAAAAATTTTTCTTACAGGTCCACGGACCCAACTCAAGTGCTTCACCGATTTCTTTAACCTCCTCCAATACTTCTTTAACTATCCGAAATCACTCATCAATCCCAACTCGATCATGAGACCCGTCTCGACCACGCGATGCTAACGCCTCCTTTCCTAAATATGCCTCGGTCTTCAAGATCTACCCCTAGCACTTGGCCTTTACTACATCCACGCACGACCACGCCCCTAGAACTCATGGCTACGATCGCGATCTAATCGCGCCTTAATAAGTTTTATGCATTAGTCTTTGTTCCGCTGATTACCCGCGAAGAAATTTTATGAAAAGAGGTTTAATAGTGGTTCTTCCGATCAATCAAAGTTTCAGCTCAAGTTCACTATTCTAATTCAGAGAATCACATTCACATTCATCCATAACATTCACTTTACTACTTTGGGCATTTTCGTCCATTCCCAACCTAGGGGTAATTTCGTCATTTGTCCTACAAGGGTATTTTAGTAAGAAATCGGGGTCATTTTGAAAATCTTTCCAAATTAAAGGCATTCCAAAATATACAAAACTCAAGGTTATTTTGAAAATTTTCCAAATTAATGGTATCGCAGAAATTTCTGAAATCGGGGTTATTTTGGTAATTTTGTAAGTCGTGGTAATTTACTAATTTTCAAATCTGGGTATCTTGCTATTTAGCAAAATATGGATTTTGGTATTTTGTAAGGTAAGAAAATCTTAGTAACAATGAGGGTAGTATGGAAATTTTATAAACAAAGGGTATTGTAGTAATTTACAAACCAGGGGTAATTGGGTAATTTTGCAAATCGGGAATTTTTCGAAAATTTTTTTTTAGGTCCTCTTGGTTAGGGTGAACCGTCACTACGCACCAGGTAGGATTCGAGTAAAGAGGAGGTGAGTCACTAGGACTGCTTTAATACCAAGCTCTTCTAAGAATCCAATCCTGAACATGCGCATAACCTGCTACACCTAACTCGGCGACTTACTCGCAGTTTGTTTGGTTGCACTTAAGTCTTATGTATCTTGTGTTGGAGTAAACTAGTCCTAGGGTTCAACAGCTCCTAATCTACTAATCTACGATCCGATAATGCCCATAAAGTTTCACATACCAATCACTTCAGTAGTTAGGGGTACTTACCTGGTGGACTTGATGGGAGATACAGGTGCCATGCCAGAATAAACATGAAATAGTTCATGAAAGTCTATGTTTTTGAAAAGCCCATTTTTTTAAAAATGTTTTTGGCCCAAAAACCCTCAAAGCTGAGTTTTGAACCTTTCTCGATACTAAAATCAGAACACCTTAAACCCGCCCATTCGCTACTGATCAATTTGAAATGCCATCATGGAAAACATTTGAAAAACTTTTGACTTAGAGTTAAAAACATAAAAATTTATTGTCATAAGTAAAACATTGTTTGTTTAAAATTCTAAGTAAAACTTTATTATTACAAAGTCATCCAATTGAAAATCGTAATGCATATTTTTAAGGTATAAATTGCCGAGAATAAAAACATTTTCAAATAATACTTTAATCACAATCCACTTTAAACATAACAATAAACCTCAAACCCCTTAAAAGGCCCTTATTACAATAAACCTTACTTAAAAATACTGAAAATATAAAATACATAAATAATTAAAACATCTTACGCATGGGCCACCTCATTATCCATTCCAACCTGGTCCAAGCTTTATGCATCACTGCGATGTTGGTAAAATTGGGTGAGTCAAATAGACTGGATTGCATAGTTATTTCACATGTCTCCACATATGGGCTTGGCCCATATCCACACTGATCCACTTACATAAATATGCTACATGAAGCCTAACCCAACCTAATGTCCATCCGTTACACCTACCTTGGCGACTACGCCCAAGGCCGTATAATCCACCGATCACATAAGTGATCCCACATATCCTACCTTGGCAGACCTGCCTCCCAAGGCCGTGGCTAAGCCACCGATCACATAAGTGACCCCACATGTTAATATCCACGAGGTGACTCGAGGTCATCCTCAATCCACGGTGATACACATAGCTATCATCCGCCAGGAGGTGGCACATAGCCAACACCCCTCCTTGATGAAGCACATAGGTACCATCAAGCGCCAATGTAGTACAAGGCTAACATTAGACCACGTACATAATGTACACCCTTTCCTTCGATAGTCACATTCCAAGCCCCATGCATACATGTGTATCATGACAGATTAACATTTAGAGTATGCTCATCACAAATATCACACATATACCATAGGCAAAATAATGTCATAGAGCACTGACCTGATTATTCGATTACCCACTACGGGTATCCACCATCTTAGCCATTATTTTCGGCAAACATACACATCATAACATACGTATATAACAACATACAAATAACAGGAGAATAGTATGATAACTATGCACCTGATAACAGAGATAACTACACTTTCTCGCTCGTCGATACCTAAATATTTATCACGCTTGATTAGAACACTAACACTTATAAAACTATGCAAATGATAAGTAATCTAAATCCTTACCCTCGGAATCTCGAACAATAACTATATGCGATTTCTCTCCGATTGACGATTCATAACCCGATGAAGAACCACGAACAAACAATGGCTCGGGGGTACGTACGACTTCAAATAATCGATCTTCGCCGATAGAGGGTCCACATCCTGGTGGAAAGTCTCAGACTCCCGACACAGCCCTTCGTTTGAAATTTGAGGGTATAGCAGAACCACCCTTCTTTCAAACACTATTTACTGCTCTTTTCAAACCCATTTGTTTTCCCAAAATCTAACGTTCACGGAAGAAAAAGAAATAAGAAATCGGCTAGATGGTGATGTGTTTCGGCTTTAACAACGAAACAAGAAAAAGGAAAAAGATATAGAAGGTTTATGGTGTTACGGCAATAGTGAAAATGAAAGAGAGAAGTTTTGGTCTTAGCAAGGTAAAAGAAAAAGAAAAAGAATAGGGATGAAACACAAAAAATAGAATCGGCAAAGATGAGGAGAAAGAGAGAAGAAATGAAAAGTAACAAATGACTCTTATGGTCAATGAGTGATTCGGCCAAAGTGTACAAATGAAAAATAAATGGTAAATTTTGATGTGGTTCAACTTCTGAAAGAAAAGGGTGGGGTTTAAGAGAGAATGGAGCAAATTTTGTCAAAATAAAATGGCCAAAATGACACTTTGATGGCATTAGGATTTTGGCACCACACTAGAGAAGGAAAAAGAAAACCCGAAAATAAACACCTAAACCCCTTAAGAGAATTTTGGCTACTCCCTTCTACTCACAAAACCGAAATGGTCATCCAAAAAAATCCCCCTTAGCCATCCAACTCACATATTCATCACAAATGCCACAATTTCCTCTTAATTTCGTCCTAATCTTCCTCCTAATCCCTTCCAAAAAAATTAGGCCAATTTCCCCCTAGTCCATGAAACCGCCCATGTTCATGGACAAAATGCCATTAAAAAGTTTCCAAACCTCATCCCTTAATCCATGCCTTTTTTCCCCTTATCATACCATATTTTCTTGATTCCATACCTTAACTAATAACTTGCCTTATTCCTTTAGTCTACTATCCATAAATGATAAAGTCAAATCTTATCTTAATTAGAGTTGACCGACACATGCCATACACATACAAAAATAAATGTCACCTTATTGCCATTCATGGGATTCGAACCTCTTCCCTCATGCAATTACTCATGCGCCAACACCACTTTACTACTAGCTCATTTATGCTAACATTAAACACTTAAATTAACTTAAGCATCACAATCACTTGATCCACTTCTCTAAATTCTCCATACTAAAAATTATTCTAAACCAATTAATTCCAAGCCTTCTCAAGACTATATTAGGCATACAATAAAATCATATCCGAGCTTCTCAAGACTATATTAGGCATACAATAAAATCATATCCGAGCTAACACAATCAACAAAATGATACTCAAATATTTCCTAAAGCCCAAGGCCTAATCGGCCCAATCCTACTAGGCCCAATTTTGGGATATTACAGCTAGCGTTAAGGAGGTTAAGGATCTCTAGGATCTGATCAATCAAGGTAAGAAGGAAACGTTCGGCCGAAGGCCATTTCTTTTGTCTATTAGTGTTAGGCCAAATCTGATATTGGCTTATGTAGGAATTTCGACAACTTTCAAGATCAAGTGAGAATCTTTGGGATTTGAGTCGACTTTGGTAAGGTTATTCAATTAACATGATTATTTAGTCTCGTTTAGATTTGATTTAATGTTTAACCGAGTCTTCTGATTAATTACTATTCGATGGATGCGAGTACCAGCCAAGGAGAAAAAGGGGTTAGACACGTAGTCCCTACCCCTAAGTTTAAAAAGTGGTCAGTTTCAGTAGTTCGGGATTGGCCACCGGGGTGTGGGCCAGCGTCAGAATAGGATCGTAGGCAAATAGCGGTAGTGTCGGTTAGTGATAGCGTCGATGTTGAGAGCGTGGTATTACGGGTTATCAGGTGTGTAATTAGCACATTGTTTCTTTACTTTCCTTGTTTAAAATTGATTAAATGTATGTGATATGTGTGGTAGCCGAATTAGTGGCTGTGGTGGTATTGTTATTACTCAAGTTTGGTAATCCGGTAACCAGGTTAGTATCCTACCTATGTTGTGGATGTGGTTAGTAATTGTGGATCTATGTAAGCATGTCGTATATGCATATCGGATATGTTCATATGTTATGTTACCATTTCATCATATTATGCTGCATGTGCATGGGGTTCGGGATATATTAAAAAAGGGGGAAGTGTGTACATTTATGTACATGGTTTGATGATGGCCTCGAGCCACATCATGGATTGATGACGACCTCGAGTCTCATCGTGGATATTTGTGATTTTAATCACGTGGATCAGTGGCTAGCCCACTCAGTGGACTTTGAGCAGCATGACTGCCAAAGAGGTGTGTAGCGGATGGAGGGTTGTTTTAGTAATCCCCTGGTGTGTGGTGGCTGGATCTACGGGTGGTGTGTAGCGGTTGGACTTTAGGTTGGGCTAGGGTGACATAATGCATCATAACATGTTGTTTATCGATTTGGTGTGGTTTTGGGGCCAAGCCCAATTGTGGATATGTGTGGTTTAATTGCACACTGAGTCAAAACGACTCACCCTATTTTTCAAATAATGCGGGTAATACGTGATACTTTGGACCAGGCTGGAGTGGAGTCAAGGTGGCCATGCAGAAGCCATTTTTATGCTTAAAGTACATTATAAACTTTTAATTACTTTTTAGGGTATTTTATTGTAACAAGGCCGATTTAAATACTTTGGATTTTTAAGTTTTAAGTTGGATCCGCTATCAAATGGTTAATTTATAAAGAAACTCTAAGATATCTGCAACACTCGAATTTAAGTGAAGTTTTCAAAATATAGATTACTTATAAACCTTTCGGTTTCCCAAAATTTTCGTATAAATAATTATTTGAACTTGTGCAACCCAAACGTTTTATTTTTAAATAAGTTGCTAAGTTTAAACTAGAAACCTTTTTCTTTTAAAATGGAGTTTAATCTTAGAATTTTAAATTCATTTTCTTCATCTTTAGAAACCAAATTTTCCCGACACCTTTCCCAGTAACATTTTGAATTCAGTCGTGGTGTTTGTGCTGGGGTGTTACAAATATACTTTGTTTTTTTAAGAACAAATCAAATAAATACATAATATAAGAAATAACTATATCAACTAAAATAAAGTAATTAGGCAACTGATCAAAACGATTTTCGATAGAAGGGTAGTCAAAGGAATGGTGATAACAAATACAGAGGGTTTTGGGTTAATATTAGCAGGTGAATCAATAAAAAGGGTTGTTAGGATCAAATGGGTTCACTAAGGGTTAATTTGTGAAGGTAGGATTTTTAATGGAGTGAATGAGTTAAAACCTAGGTGCCTTTATCATCTCAGTATATCAAATCAATTAATGTGGTCTCGACATGTATAATCAAGGCAAGTTCTAGAATAACAATTCAGTGTTGACACACTCATAATCAATAAAGTGAGCATGAAAAAAAGGCTCAAAATCTCACAAAAATTATGGGTATTTGACATCAATCCCTGTAAATTTCAAACTTTAAGGTAATATTCAAATTCAGTTTAACAACCTAGGAAGTTTTTTTTATTCTTAAAAAATAGACTTATCATGCTTGATTCTCTAGCATTCTTCAATTTTAATCATCAATGATTTAATCAAGAACATATCAATAAAATCATAAATCATTAGAAATTTAACCTAATTAATAATATGAGAAAATACTTAGGAACAAGACTAAATTCAGATATTTGAGAATAATGCAAAAAGCTGGGTACTTTTACCCCCACACTTAAGATGTACATTGTCCTCAATGTACAAAGATAGATAAATAATTATGTGATACTGAAATCAAAAGAGAAGGGGAGAAGTGACACTTCCTAAATTTTGGATGAAGTCAATGAAAAGAAATCGGATAGGATTGGAGATGAACGTGGGGAAGCGTCTCGAACCGTTTGAAATTGAATCCTCAAAGTAGCCGGTCTATTTTTATTGTATCCTAAGCTAAATCTAAATGGCATAAAAAATAAGAAGAAAATAATAAATAAAATAAAAATAAAAATAAAAATAAATAATGGAATATAAAAGAAGAAAGACAACTAGAAAAGAAAAAGGGAAAAAAAAAGGGTTGAAATAGAGATGCAGCCTGTGTTTTGGGAAAAATTTTGTCTTGTTGCCACACGTCTACCGCCACGCCCTTTTACCTACCTGTGATGCCTACACGGCCATGGCCGTGTGTAAGGCCGTGTGGTCTGGAAATTTGCACTTTTGGTTTATTTGAATGATAAGAAGGGAAAATAAAAATAAAAATGGAGTTAGTGCTTGGGTTGCCTCTCGAGAAGTGCTCGTTTAAAGTCTTGAGCTAGACTTACCTGTTATTTGTATGTCATGGTGGTTTGAGGAGGTGAAAATCCTTTCTCATGCGATCAACTCAATTTTTGATATAAAGTTTAAGTCGAGTAGTGTTTACCTCAAAAGTGCTGAATTTAGAATTGCTTACCTCGACTGTGCCGTATAGGAAGACATTAAGTACCTCAAAAGTGATTTCTTCGTTTTTCTTGAGGTCTAAATTGGCGATTCGAGGGTCTTCCTTATTCAACAATACCTAATCCCCTATTTTGAAGTGACTTGTGGTTCCTATCAGCTCGTCTGGGGTTTCCTTCGGTTTCACTTCGTGCGGTTTTGGCTTCTCCTTAAAATATGTCTTCCACTCATCTAGTTTGTCGACCTTAAGGCTTCGGTCCTCATGTAATTCTTCTTTATTGGCATGAGGTCTATGATTCGGCTCAGGTTTGTGGCTTTATGGTGTTTCCTGTGATGAAGGTTGAACAAGTTTGTTATCAACTGGATTTACTTCCTCAGCTTCATCAGTCGATGTTCTGGCTGAGTCAAGAGCTTGTAGACTGATTAATTCGTCACTTATACGAAGAATGAGTTTTCCTGTACCAACATCAATTTTAGTCCTGGAAGTTGCTAGAAAGGGTCTTCCTAAAATTAAAGGAATCGAATTGTCCTCATCCATGTCTAAAACGACAAAGTCTACTGCGAATACGAATTTATCAATTTTGATTAGAACATTGCCTATTATACCCCTAGGAATTCTAATAGTTTTATCAGTTAATTGAATGCTCATCCTAGTTTGTCTGGGTTTCCCTAGACTTAGTTGTTTAAACATTTTATAAGGCATAACATTAATGTTTGCCCCTAAATCAGCTAAAGCATTATCAATAGATAAATTACCCATTAAACATGGAATTGTAAAACTCCCTGGATCTTTTAATTTCTGTGGCAGTTTATTTTGTAGAATTGCTGAGCATATTACGTTTAGCTCCATATGCGATGCCTCGTCTAGTTTTTGTTTGTTTGTTATGACTCTTTTAAAATTTTCTATAATCGGTATGTCTGTGAAAGAGCTTGAGAAGTAAGTTAATATGTAATTTCTTTAAAAGTTTAAGAAACTTACCAAACTGTTCCTCCGTGTTGTCCTTCATTATTGCTTCAGAATATAGTATACGAGGTTGGTACTCTGTAGTTGCGGTTTTGGTATATCATGGCACACCTCATCCTTACCTTTACTTACCACAGGTTCTTCCATTGGGTTTGGTATGTCTAACCCTTCACTATCGTGAATGGCTTGATTTTGCTCTCTCAGGTTAGTTTCAGTATTGCTTGGCAAGCTTTCTTGTGGTAGTTCTGAGATCAACTTAGCAAGTTGTCCAACTGACTTAGTAATTTCCCCAACTGACTTAGTAAGTTCATCAACTTGGTTCTTGATCCCTTCAATCGATGTTTGTCGATTCTTAAGGGTGGTCTCGGTGTCTTGGAGATGAGTATCTGTGGCTGCCATGAATTTTGTCAACATCTCTTCAATGTTCGACTCCTCTTTCTGTTGGTGAGGTGGTTGTTAAAAATCTGGAGGGAGTTTCGGTCTTTGGCTATTTCGATCATCCCATGAGAAATTGGGATGGTACCTCCAACCTGCATTATAAGTGTCATAAAAAATTTATTTTGTGGTCTAAAATAGTTACCCGTATAGTGAGCTTGCTCGTTTTCCATGACAAATCCGTAAGGTGGGTACTCAGGATTCGTCATGCCTTCTAAATTCAAATCATATTGTATTTCTGGGTGTACCTGCGAGAGACTATACGAACCATCAATCTTTTTATTCATCATCTCTAACTGATTAGAAAACCTAGTGACCACGTCGAGGTTGAAGACACTAGCTGCTTTAGTAGGAATTATCCTCATTACTTGCCATTGATAATTATTCAGTGCCATCTTTTCTATAGACTAAAATTATCTGCCAAAACCAAAAATAGAGGAAAAATTAGCACAGTAAAAAAAAAAAATAAAAATAAAAATAAAAATAAAAATAAATTGCAGAAAATAAAAAAATGGCTAAAGTAATAAAAATAGAGTTTTCTTAATATTTTAATTCCCTAGCAACAGCACCAAAAACTTGATCGTTGTAAAATTGTCGAGTTTTAAAATTTATAAAAAGAATGATCGATCCTAGAAAACAACTCTGACAACGACTTAAGGAAAGTGTATCTATCGAACAGTAGTATAGCTTAGGCAAGACCGGATTATCGAACCCAAAGGAACTAAAAGTACTAATACTCACTTTCTTTCTATTATTTAGCCTAAATATTAAATGAATTGGTTGATTAACTAATTAATTACTAAACTAAGATGCAAAGAAAAAAAGAATGAATTGGGAAATAACTTGAAGAGAAACTCAGTTGATCACGATGATACCATCAGGAAGAATCCACCTAGACTTCACTTATTATCTAACACTGAACCATACGATTTATTCACTTGACTTGATCCGTAAGACTCCCTAACGTATATTAAACCCTCTCTCGAGGCGAATAACGTCTAACCCTAGGTTAATTAACAAAAATCACTTTATCATTTTATAACCCCCTAGAATAGCAATAAATCAAACTATGGACTCCCATATTAGGTTTCACCCTAATCCGACAAAATCTTGTCACCCTATCTCTAGGTGCACAAACGACTCTGCTTAATTATGCTAGATCTGTTCTTAGGCAGGGTCTATTCCTCCTCCACCTAAGAACATTTGTCTTGAATTAATATCCCGGAAACATTAACACAAGAATTAAGAACACATACTTAAGAGCAAATCAAGTATTTATCATATAATTTAGAAAACAATAATAAGGTTCATCTAGGTTTCATCCCTTGATGTCTCAAGGGTTTAGTTCATAACAAATAAAGAAAACATCTCAAGAGAAAAGATAAAACAAAACATAAGAAATCCTAAAACCCCACGAGGAGTTGAAGGAGAGATCCACCGTCTTGAGTAGAATTAAAGCTTCTTGAGATGGATCAACTGCTATCTTGAGTGATTCCAACAAAAGTTTAAACTTCTCTTGAATTTGAATGTCTCGGCCTCCGCTCCACACGTCCCTTTCAGGTTACACTTAGGGTGTTTATATAGACTTTTGGAATGCTTTACTTGGCCTCTAATTGTCCCAATTCAAGTATACTTCCTACTCGGTGTTTGAATAGGCTTTAGAATGTGTTTCTTCGCCTCAAAGTATCCAAATCTGAGTGAAATTACTCTCTCCCATGGCAGGGGCACGGCCATGGCACACGCTCGTGTAAATCGACTTCAGGTCGTGTTTTGATTTTGTTAATTGAGGCACGACCATGTAAATCGTGGTATGGCTGTGTGAACTAATTTGACGAGACACGACCGTGTGGCTTGAAGTCCAGGCCGTGTCGATTTCCACTTTGGCCCAAATTGGCCCATTTTAAGCCCATTTCTCGTTCTTTTCGTCCTTGGGTGCTTTCCTGAGTATAAAACATGAAAAGAAAGGATTAAGAGCACCTTTTTACATAAATCAGGGGCTAAATCATCCAAAAGCATGCTAAATATGGGGTTAAAATATGTTACTTTTATGGTTTATCAAGGAATATTCCCTGTTTAAGAGTAGCTCTAGCATAGTTAAGCGGAGTTGATCGCAACCCTAGAGATAGGATGACGAAAATCTATCGAATTAAGGTCAAACCTAATATGGGAGTCCATAGATCGAGTTAATGCAATTCTAGGGGTTTTAATTAGAAAGAGATTTCAATTAATCAACCTAAGGTTAGATGTTAGTAGCCTCGAGAGAGGTATTAATATAAATTAGAGAATCCTACAGATAAAGTCAAGTGAATAAATCGTTTGGTTCAGAGTTAGGTAACAAGTGTAGTCTAGGTGGATTCTTCCTCGGGTATTGTCTTAATTAATTGGTTTTCCCACAAGTATTTCCCCAATTCCTTCTCTGTGTCTTAGCATCTTTAGCTTAGTAGTTAGTTAATTTTAGATTAAATAACAATTCTCTTAATTCTTAGGCTAAATAATAAAAAGAAAGTTAGCATTAGTACTTTTGTTCCCTTGGGTTTGACAATCCGGTCTTGCCACTAAACTATACTACTGTTCGATGGGTGCGCTTGCCTCAATCGTGGTGATAGTTAGTTTCTAGGCTCGATCATTCATTATATAAATTTTAAGACTTTTCCACCACCATCAAGTTTTTGGCGCGTTGTTCTTGACTGAAATATTAAGAACGCTCAATTTTTATTACTTTAGCCATATTTTATTTTTGCAATTAAATTTTATTTTTACTTTTCTATTTTTCTTTTTATTTTTATCTGTTCCTAGTAGGTACCTCTAGTTTATGACTAGAAGGAACCCGACAGGATCCTTAATTCTGACGGTGATATTGAAGGTACCATTACAAAAATCGTAGAGAAATAAGGCGAAGCTTAAATTACATAGAAGAAGAGCAAGAGAACAAAATTAATACTACCGAAGAGATGGCTGAGAATAATCCGCTACTTCAGGAGGTGGCCGAAAATCATGCTTCTCGTACTATGAATGATTATGCTAAACCTAATTTAACAGGAACTGAGTCAAGTATTGTTAGACCTACTATTGCTGCAAATAATTTTGAACTGAAACCTAACACAATTCAGATGATACAGCAATTTATTCAATTTGATGGTTTGTAGGATGAAAATCCAAATAATCACTTGGCGAATTTCCTAGAATTTTACGATACTTTAAAAATAAATAGCGTTTCTGATGATGCCATCCGTCTTTGATTATTTCACTTTTCCTTGAGGAATAAAGCTAAACGGTGGTTGAATTCTCTTCCATGAGGATCAATCACTACATGGGATCAACTGACCGAAATTTTTTTGTTAAAATATTTTCCACTGGCCAAATGACCAAGTTAAGGAATGATATCTCGTCTTTTGTGCAGATGGATCTAGAAACACTATACGATGCATGGGAGAGATACAAAGATCTATTGAGAAGGTACCCACACCATGGATTACCCTTGTGGCTACAGGTCCAAACTTTTTACAACAGAGTGAACCTCTCAACCAGGCAGTTGATTGATTCAGCCACCGGCGGAACCCTAAATCACAAGACACCTGAGGTGACCTATGAATTCATTGAAGAGATGTCACTAAATAACTATCAGTGACAAGTCACGAGGACAAGGCCAACAAAAGCCGTCAGTGTTTTCAACCTCGACGCAGTAACCATGCTATAAAACAAGGTAGAACTTTTAATTAAGAAAATTGATGTCTTATGTGGTTCTTTGCAGGTACATCCAGCTATACAGTACGATATGAATGGAAGAGGGATGAGCAATACAAAATATCCACCTTACAACCCAAGCACTAAAAACGAGCAAGTTCACTATATGGGTAACAATTTTAAATCTCAAAATAACCCTTATAGTAATACTTATAATCCAGGTTGGAGGAAACACCCCAATTTCTCATGGGGTGGTCAAGGAAATCAGAGACAGCAACCCTCTCCAAACTTCCAACAACAGCCTTACCCACAAGAGAAGAAGCCGAACCTTGAGGAGATGCTGACAAAATTTATAAGCGGTGTCAAAAACACGTTTTCAAAGCACCAAAACAGCACTTCAAAATCAACAGGCATCAATTCAAGGGATCGAGAACCAGTTAGGGAAACTTGCTAAGCTGATCTCCGAACGACCACAAGGTAGCTTGCCAAGTAACACTGAGACTAACCCAAAGGAGCAACTTCAAGCCATAACAATTCATGATAGTGAAGGGTTAGTGGTATCTAAATCTGAGCCAAGGCAAGAACTTGTGGTAAGTGAAGGTAAAGTTGAGGAAAGCCAAGAAAACCAAAATCGATAATTAAAGAGTACCAACCTCGAATACCATACCCCAATACGATGAAGAAAGACATTACATATGAATAGTTCGGTAAGTTTCTTAAACTTTTAAAGAAATTACATATTAACTTATCATTTCTTGAAGCTCTTTCACAGATGCCAGATTCAAAGAAATTTTTAAAAGAGCTTTTAACAAACAAGAAGAAGTTAGACGGGGAATCGCATGTGGAACTAAATGTAGTATGCTCAGTAATGTTGCAAAATAAACTACCATAAAAATTAAAAGATCCAGGGAGTTTTACAATTCCATGTTTAATTGGTAGTTTATTTATTGATAATGCTTTAGCTGATTTAGGGGCAAGCATCAATGTTATGCCTTATAAAATGTTTAAAAGGCTAGGTCTAAGGAAACCCAAACAAACTAGGATGAGTATTCAATTAGCTGATAAAACTATTAAATTTCCTAGGGGTATAACTGAGGATGTGCTAGTAAAAAATTGACAAATCCATATTCCTGATAGACTTTGTTGTTTTAGACATGGATGAGGACAATACGGTCCCTTTAATCTTAGGAAGGCCCTTTTTAGCAACTGCCAGATCTAAAATTGATGTTGGTATAGGAGAACTCACACTTCGTGTAGGTGACGAATCAATCAGTCTTCAAGCTCTCGACTCAGCTAAGACATCGAGTGATAAAGGTGAGAACGTAAATTCTATTGATAATCATTTGGTTCAACTTTCTTTACAGGAAGCACCACGAAATCACATAACTGAGCCAGATCTTAGACCTCGTACCGATAAATAAGTAATTCAGCAGGAATTAAGGCTTCAGGTTGATGAACTAGACGAGTGGTAAGTGCATTTCAAGGAGAAATCAAAACCACACGAAGTGAAACCGAAGAAACCCCCAGATGAGCTTATAGGAACATCAAATCACTTCAAAATAGGAGATCAGGTACTGTTAGATAAAATAGACCCTCGATTCACCATATCAGACCTTAAGACAAACGAAGAGATCCCTTTTAAGGTACTTAATGTCTTCCCATACGGAACAGTCGAGGTAAGTAACCCCATATTCGGCATTTTTAAGGTAAATGCCACTCGACTCAAATTATATAATGATAGCATGAGAAAGGATTTTCAACTCTTCAAACCACCATGATTATGCGAATGAGAGGTAAGTATAGCTTAAGACTTTAAACGAGTGCTCCTCGGGAGGTAACCCGAGCACTAACCCCACTAATTAGTTTGTTTTCATGTTTTAAAAAATAGATTTCCATACCCACACGGCCTTGCACACGGGCGTGGCCATGGCCGTGTAGACACCATGAATAGGTACAGGGGCGTGGCGGAGATCGTACAGAAATAGGACAAAAATTTTCCCCAAGACACGGGCTCCGATTAAATGCCATGGCCGTGCGAGGTGGCTGTGGTCGATATTATCAGTTTTTTCACATATCGCCGCCACCACCACCTCGAGGTCACTCCGATGATGAGGACCTTTGAGTCCTTTTATTATTATTATTATTATTATTATTATTATTATTATTATTTATTAAGTACAATTTGATTTTTTTTATTGCTGGCTATCTAACTCTCGAGTATCTCTAACAACATCCATTAACTAGTACTCCCTAAAAATTTAACTGATGACTTCGCAGTTTAAAAAGGTTCAATGTGCCACTCCAAGAACGAACACATCACTGGAGTATTCACCACCATATTCACCTATTCCTATGTCATCATCATTAATCATCCTCCAAGGATTTCATCCAAAATTCAGGAAGTTTCACTTCTCCCCCTCTCTTTTGATTTTCTTACTATATTGTAAATATATATCTTTGTACGTTGAAGGCAATGTATATCTTATGTGTGGGGGGTGAATTTTATTTCGAAAAAGTTCCTAACTTTTGCATTATTCTCAAATCCTAAATGATATCTTGTCTTAAGTAATTTCCTCATATCACTAATTAGAATGAAATTTCTATTGATTTATGATTTTATTAATTTGCTTTAGATTAAGTCATAGTTAATTGTGCATTGATGATTTAAACTTTAAGATACTAGAGAATCAAGCATGATAAGTCTATTTTTTAGAATTAAAAATTTTCTAGGTTGTTGTCCTAAATTTGAATATTACCTTGAAGTTTGAAATTTGCAAGGTTGTCATCAAAAACCCATAATTTTTGTGAGATTTTGAGCCTTTAGAGCATATATTCTTTTCCTGCTCACTTTTTTGATTATGAGCGTGTCAATATTGATTTGTTATTCTAGAACTTGCTTTGATTATACATATCAAGACCACACCTTTGATTTCATATACTAAGATGATAAAGGCACTTAGGATTTAACCCACTCACTCCACTAAAAGCCTCCCCTCACAACTAACCCTTGGTGAACCCCTTTGATCCTAACAACCCTTTTATTGACTCACCCACTAATATTAACCCAAAACTCATCTTGTATTTGTTATCACCGTTTCTCTTGACTACCCTTTTTGTCGAGATTTGATTTTGAGCAATTGCCTAACTATGTTCTATATTTCAGTTGTTAAGGTTCTTTCCTATACTTCATTTGTTCTTAATATATATATATATATCAAAGTATATTCATTATTAGTTCTATAATTAAGTGAACTTATACATTTAAATTCAACATCTTGAAGAAGAAGCTCGTATTATTAGTTTCAAGTTTTCAATTGATGTAATTATTCAGGATTAGTTCATTTTTCTAGTTAGTAAATTGTCAATTCAATCTCGATTCTAACCCTTTAATTCAGCCTTTATTCACACTTTTAACCCGAGCCCCATTATAACCCTTTTAAAGACCCTTTGATTTGCGTATCATTTCATTTTATAGTGGTGGAGATTTGATTTTCATGCAAGCTTATGGGATTAACTTTTCATGTTCGACTTTTGAGTGCTTAATTTTGAACCTTAAATACTTTGAGTGATTTGAGTGAATCTTTAGTGAGGATGTCAACTCTTATCGATTTTGAATTAAAGGTAATTATTTAGATAAGGGGAAACACCTATTTTTTTTCGTGCTACAAACTTGTGACTTTGATTGTTTGAATCTTTAGGACTCTTTTAGTTAAATTATCTATGTATAAATTATCTATGAATTATGATGAGGCATCATTGATAAGAATTATGAATCGAGGGAAGTTAGTTTTAATTGTGAGCTGAGAATTTTGCTTGAGGATAAGCAAATGCTTAAGTGTGGGGGTATTTGATAAACTGTAATATGTTCATACTTTTGGATGATTTATTCCTTGAATTGTGGAATTTGGTGCTCCTAATCCTTTAATTTCATGTTTTATACTTAGGAGAGCACCAGGGGATGAAAAGAATGAGAAACGGGCCAAAAACAGAGAAAATGGTCCAAAGTATGAAATTCACATGGCCTGAGCCCGAGACACACGGCGGTGTCTCCTTAGCAGACCCTACCACGGCCTGGACTTGATTCACACAGCTCGTGCCACACACGCGTGTCCCTGACGTGACTTGTTTTAATTATATTTAGAATAGGGTACTTAGAGGCAAATAAAGACATTCCGAAAGCCTATATAAACACTCTAGAGGCCAACCTTCAAGGGGGTGTTCAGCTAGGCCTAGGAGCCAAGCTAGAGAGGTTAAATTGTGGGATGTACTCGAAGAAAGCCAGTTGATCCATCCCAGAAGCCAGAATCACACTCAAGACTGAGGATCCCTCCTTCAATTCCTTCAGGGGGTTTTAGGGGTTTTTTTATGTTTTGTTATTTTTCTTCTGAGATGTATTCTTTCATGATTATGAACTAAACCCCTCAAATACTTGAGGGGGATGAAACCTAAGATGGATCTTGTTATTGTTTTTTGAGCTATATGATAAATACTTGATTTGTTATTAATTATGTGTTCTTTATTCTTGTTTTGATATTTCAGGATATTGATTCAAATATTAATGTGCTTAGGTAGAGGAGGAATATTCCCTGTTTAAGAGTAGATCTAGCATAGTTAAGTAGAGTTGATAGTAACCCTAGAGATAGGATGACGAAAATCTACCGGATTAGGGTCAAACCTAATATGGAAGTCCATAGATCGAGTTAATGCAATTCCAGGGGTTTTAATTAGAAAGAGATTTCAATTAATCAACCTAGGGTTAGACGTTAGTAGCATCGAGAGAGGTATTAATATAAATTAGGGAATCCTATGGATGAAGTCAAGTGAATAAATCGTCTAGTTCAGAGTTAGGTAACAAGTAACGTCTAGGTGGATTCTTCCTCGGGTATTGTATTAAGCAATTAGTTTTCCCACAAGTATTTCTCCAATTCCTTCTCTGTGATTTAGCATCTTTAGCTTAGTAGTTAGTTAATTTTAGATTAAATAACAATTCTCTTAATTCTTAGGCTAAATAATAAAAAGAAAGTTAGTATTAGTACTTTTGGTTCCCTTGGGTTCGACAATCCGATCTTGCCACTAAACTATACTACTGTTTGATAGGTGCTGATAAACCGTAAAACTAACATATTTTAACCCCATATTTAGTATGATTTTGGATGATTTAGCCCTTGATCTATGTAAAAAGGTGCTTTTAATCCTTTCTTTTCATGTTTATACTCAGGAAAGCACCCGAGGACGAAAAGAACGAGAAACGGGCTTAAAACGGACCAATTTGGGCCAAAGAGGAAATCGACACGACTTGGACTTCAAGCCACACGGCCGTGCCTTGTCAAATTACTTCACACGGCCATTCCACGATTTACACGGGCGTGTATCATGGCCGTGCCCCTGCCACGGGAAAGAGCAATCTCACTCGGATTTGGATGCTTGGAGGAAAAGAAACACATTCCTAAGTCTACTTAAACATCCTAGGAGGAATTCTACTTGAAGTAGGATACTTAGGATCCAAGTAAAGCATCTTAAAGCCTATATAAACATCCAAGGTAGCAACTAAAAAGGGGAGTTCGGCGGAAGTCAAACAAGGGCGAGTTTTACGCGAGCTTTTATTCAGGGAATTACTCGAAGATAGCTAGTTGATCCATCTCAAGAAGCTGGAGTTCTACTCAAGACAGAGGATCTCCTCTTCAATTCCTTCAGGGGGTTTTAGAGATTTCTTATGTTTTGTTTTATCTTTTCTCTTGAGATGTTTTCTTATTTTGCTATGAACTAAACCCTTCAGATACCTAAAGGGGATGAAACCTATGATGGATTTTGTTATTTGATTTCTAAATTATATGATAAGTACTTAGTTTGTTCTTAATTATGTTGCTTAATTTAATCTGATGTGCTTAGGTGGAGGAGGAATAGACCCTGCCTAAGAGTAGATCTAGCATAATTAAGCGGAGTTGATCACACGCCTAGAGATAGGGTGACAAGATTTTGCCATATTAGGGTGAAACATAATATGGAAGTCCATTGATCGATTTACTGCTTCCTTAGGGGGTTATTATAAGAGAACGAGAGTTCCACTAATTAACCTAAGGTTAGACGTTATTCGCCTCGAGAGAGGGTTTAATATAGGTTAGGGAGTCTCACAGATCAAGCTAATTAAAGAAGTCATATGAATTAAAAGTTAGATAACAAGAGAAGTCATAAGTGGATTCTTCCTGAGGGTATCGTTCGTAATCAACAGAGTTTTTCCACAGTCTTTTCCCAAAGTTTCATTCTTTTGTCTTTGCATCTAATTTAGTTTTTCATTAGTTTTAGATTAATAAACCAATCATTCCATATTTTAGGCTAAATAATAGAAAGAAAGTGACTAGTAGTACTTTTAGGTTCCTTTGGGTTCGATAAAATAATCTTGCCTGAACTATACTATTGTTCGATAGGTGCACTTGCCTCAATCATTGTCATAGTTAGTCTACAGGTTCGATCATTCTTTATAAATATTAAAACTCGACTGTTTGACACGATCAAGTTTTTGGCACCGTTGCCAGGGAACACTAAAATATTAAGAAAGCTCTGTTTCTATTACTTTAGCCATTATTTTAATTTTTTTTTTGCAATTTACTTTTATTTTTAGTTTAGGTTAAATTTTTATTTACACTAAATTTCTTTCTTTCTTCTCCTAGTAGGTACCTCTAGTTTATGACTAGAAGGAACCCGAGAGGACCTTTAGCGTACGAAAGTGACATTGAAGCTACCGCTAGCAGAAATCACAGAGAAACTAGACGAGCTCTAGACTACGAAAGAGAAGAACAAGACAGATCCAATCCTACTAAAGTGATGGACGAAAACAATCCACCGCAAAATGTGCAAGAACAAAATGCTCTACGTACAATGTATGATTATGCTAAACCTAATTTGACAGGAGCAAAATCTAGTATTGTTAGGCCTGCTATAGCTGCTAATAATTTTGAATTAAAGCCTAATACAGTAGAAATGATTCAACACTTTGTTTAATTTGATTGTTTACAGGACGAAGACCCGAACACTCATATAGCAAATTTTTTAGAGTTCTATGATACTTTCAAAATAAATGGCTTTTCTAACGATGCCACACGTCTTTGGTTATTTCCCTTTTCATTAAGGAATAAAGCAAAGTAGTGGTTGAACTCGTTACCACGAGGGTCAATCACCACATGGGATCAAATGACCGAAAAATTTCTTTTAAAATACTTTCCACCACCAAAAAGACCAAATTTAGGAATGACATATCTTTTTTATGCGAATGGCCTTAAAACATTATATGATGCATGGGAAAGATATAAGGATCTCCTGAGAAGATGTCCACACCACAGATTACTTTGTGGCTTCAAGGCCAAACTTTTTACAACGATGTGTATTCTTCAACGAGGCAAATGATTGACTCATCAGCCGGTGGAACTTTGAATAACAAAACTCTTAAAGTGGCTTACGACTTTATTAAAGAGATGTCATTGAATACCTATCAATGGCAAATTACAAGGGCCAAACCAACAAAATTAGCCAGATTTTTTAACATAGACGCAGTAACAATGCTGCCAACATAGGTGGAGATGATGAATAAAAAACTTGATAATTTATGTTCTTCGCAGGTACATCCAGTAATGCAATGCGAAGCGAGTGGGAATGTGGCAAATCCTAAGTACCCACCCTACCAACCAAGAGCAGAACATGAGCAAACAAACTATATAGGTAAAAATTTCAGATCCAACAATAATCCTTATAGTAACACTTATAACGTAGGGTGGAGAACCAGCCAAATTTTTCGTGGGGAGGACAAGGAAATTAAGGAAATCAAATGCAGCAACCTCCTCCAAATTATCAAAATCAGCCATATCCACAAGAGAAGAAATCAAACCTCAAAGATATGCTGACAAAATTCATGGCAGCAACTGATTCTCGTTTCCAAAAGACTGAAACAACACTTGATGAACAACAAAAATTGATCAAAGGGATCGAGAATAAAGTTGGAGAACTTACTAGGTCAGTAGGACATCTCACAAAGATGATTTCTGAACATCAACAAGGACGTCTACCAAGCAACACAGAAATAAACCGAAAAGAACATATCCAAGCCATCACATACAAAGGTAGACGAGCCCACCACGGCACAAGAAACCAATGAAGAAAAAGGTAAAATAGAGGTAGCACACGAAAAGCCAAAACCAATAATCAAAGAATACAAATCTCGCATACCTTATCCCGAAGTAATGAAAAAAGACGATTCAGAGGAACTGTTTGGTAAGTTTCTTAAACTTTTAAAGAAATTACATATTAACTTACCCCTTCTTGAAGCTCTTTTCCAGATGCCAGCCTCGAGGAAATTTTTAAGGCAACTCTTGACAAACAAACGCAAAATAGACGAAGAGCACCACGTGGAACTAAATGCAACATGCTCGGCAATGTTACAAAATAGACTACCACGGAAACAAAAAGATCTATGGAGTTTTACGATTCCATGCTTAGTTGGTAGTTTAACTATTGATAATGCGTTAGCTGATCTAGGGGCACGTATAAATGCCATGCCTTATGCATTGTTTAAACGACTAGGTCTAGGGAAGCCCAAACAAACTAGGATGAGTATTCAATTAGCTGATTAAACTATTAGAATTCCTAGGGGCATTATTGAAGATGTTCTTGTAAAAATCGATAAATTTTTTTTCCCAGTAGATTTTGTTGTTTTAGACATGGATGAAGATAATTCAATCCCCTTAATTCTAGGAAGACATTTCCTAGCAACTGCTAGAACTAAAATTGATGTTGCCACAGGTGAACTCATACTTCGCATAGGAGATGAATCGATTAAGCTTCAAGCTCTCGACTCGGCTAGAACAACAGATGATGAAGGTAAGAAAGTTACTTCAATAGATAATCAAATTGTTCAACCTTCACTATAGGAAACATCCGAAGGCATCAAACCTGAGCCAACTCATAGCCCCCAAGTCAACAAAGAAGAATCACACAAGAAACAAAACCTTAAGGTCGATGATTTAGAAAAACAGAATATACAAGGCAAAGAAAAGCCAGATCCACACAGAGTAAAGCCAGAGGAACCGCCCGAAAAGCTCGTAGGGACATCAAATCACTTTAAAATAGGAGACCAGGTACTGTTAGACCAAGTCGATCCCCACATCACTTCAATAGACCTGAGGGTAAAGGGAGAAATTCTTCTTAAAGTACACGATATCTTCCCACACGAAATAGTCGAGGTAAGCAATCCAATATTTAGCAATTTCAAGATAGACGTTTCTCGACTTCAACTTTGCCGTAAAAATAAAACTGTGAGCATGAGGGAAGATATTCAAACCTTTAAACCTCCCTAAAATTTTCAAATACAAGGACAGTCTAGCTTAAGACTATAAATGAGTGCTTCTCGGGAGGCAACCCGAGCACTAGCTCAATTTATTTTTAAATTTATTTTCCCTCTTTTCTAAATAATTAGTTGTAAACTAACACAAAAGTGTAGATTTCCAGACCACATGGCCCTACACACGGCCGTGTCCATGGCCGTGTGGACCAGCGAACCAGACATTGATAGAGCAAAGGCTGTACAATTCAGGCCAACCACCGTCAGACGTCACAGGCCCAACCACCCTTCCCCACGGGCGTCGACAGATCAGTACGGTCGTGCCCCTAAACCGTGTGAAGCTACTGACTATCTCTCCACGGGCGTGGTTGACTGAGAAACAGGTGTGGGAGATTCAACACACTTGTACCCACGGCTGTGCGACGCGGCCGTGGTCGACAACTGACTACTCAGACACGGGCATGGCACATCAAGAACGGACATGGGCAATGCAACACGCTCCACACCACGACCGTGCGAGGCGGCCATGTAACTCGACACGCCCTTGAACCACGGGCGTGGCAACGTGCCAAATTTGAAATACTATTTAAAACCCACAACCCTTCCTCTTCTTCCCATTCTATTTCTTCTTTCTTCCTTCTCTTTCTTTCAAAATTTTATTTCTTCCTTTAGATAAAGTGTCAAGACTCTTGAGCAACACCAAAGCCATGCCGAAGAAGTGAAAGAAGGCAAGGATAATCTCCCTATGGGAGACCGATCTATATAAGTTCATGCCGGCCGCTTCATTCAAACAACAAGCCAAGGGTCTTTGAGACCATATAGTTTTTATTTTCTTTTTCTCTTTTGCTTCAATTTCCTTCTCTTTAACAATCTTATGCTTAGTTTAGTTTATTTTAATTTAGTTTCTTGGTTTTAGGTTCTAAAGGCTGCTTGGGAATCACGCACCACAGCCTTAGAGGTCACACCCACCTCGCGAACCATTCAACAATAAGGACTCCTTAGTCCATTAGTCTTTTCTTTCAATTTCAGTTTTCTTCTTAGTCTCCTTCTCTTTATTTCCTTTGTATTTAATTATAATATTAGTATATTATTAATGTTTCTTTAGATTTCTTGGCTATATCTTTGTAGGCTACTCAATTTCTTTATCTAGCACAAAGATCATCGGTAGACACCCCACTAGGCACAAAGAAAACGCCACTACCACCGCCTCCACCTACTTTCTACCACCAAAGACTCCAACTCTTGGAATCATCTAAAATTCAGGAAGTGTTACTTCTCCCCTTTTCTTTTTATTACATAATTATTTATCTATCTTTATACATTCAGGGCAATGTACAACTTAAGTGTGGTGTAACACCCAAACCCGCCCATGAGTCTGGCCGGATCCGGTATGTCACGAGTAAAAGCTTTTGGAAAACTTGATGAAATTTGGCTAAGGTATGAAAGCGGAGTTTGAAAACTCAGTTGGGCCTTTTAATAAATACTGATTGAATGATAAACCCTTTTGAAAACATTTGATCATATATATCTTAAAATCATCAAAGTTGTAGTTGACTTAGTTTACTTTTGGTTACCCGATGGTAACGACTTTTAAAAAAAACCGTAGAAGTTTATTAAGTTTGAAAAAATTACTTTTAACGGTTCACTTATCTTTTAAAAATTTCATTTGTAACATAACATAAGTAAAATAAAAAGAACATCCACATAATGAATAGCGGCCTTATTACAAACCCAAAATAAAAACTTAGAAAATAATTAAGTTTAACTAAGGCATGTAAAGACAAATCCAACGACAAGCATGGCACCTCGAGTCCTCTCCGGCTCCATCTCCGCGATCTACTCATCTCAGAAATGTTAAGGGAAGGGTGAGTCACCAAGACTCGGTGTGTAAATCCCCACCGGAAAATACAACTCATACACAATTCATTAATAAACATGCACATGCAACCCAACTAGCCATCCATACTCCTTTTCTACCCCAATGTGGTCAAAACCACTGATGACTTAAAATCACAATTTAAATGATAGGGCCAACCCATCGTGTGGTCAAAACCACTAACGACCATAGGTCACAATATATCAAATGTGGTCAAAACCACTGGTGGTATCAAACCACTGCGACTTAGTCGCAAATAATCAATCGTTGTGGTCAAAACCACTGATGACCATAGGTCACAAATAGTCTGATGGGGCCAACCCATCTTGTGGTCAAAACCACTAACGACAGTCCATAATTCATCCCCCTCCTCTCATCAATCCCACCATCACATGCTTATACATCAATTATCATATATCATGTCATAGTATTAAACATCATGTGATGGCATGCAAACATATATCAAAAATTACAAGTTAGGGGACTTACCCAAAATCCATGATTATGCCACAAGCTAACCACAACCAAAAGATTTAAGGCAAACAATAACGTCATGTAAATTAATAAGTGTGTAGAGAGATCTTACAAACCTGCTTCTACCGAAATTCCTAGATCCCGAAAATCTGATCTACGTCGCTAGATCTCTTGTCCTATAATCGACCAAAAATCATGGTTAGGGACTTAGACCTATTCGGCCAAACCAAGTAATATCAAAGGCTCCTTTATGGCCTTATCTTAAACGGATTTGATTTCCAAACAAATCCCGAAGCCTTAATTAGCCCCTAAATTCATGGCACATGTTAGTTTAAGCATTTAAACAATAACTTTTAACAAAAAGGCCCTTGGCCGAATGGTGCATCCACATATCATGCTCACCTTAAATCCGGAAGACTTCTCAATTTTCCTTAATCTTTGGTTTCTAGAGAGGTTACCAATCCAAGACCACGAATAGGTTCGGTTAAACACAAGAATTCAAGGTTAAACCTCATGGTTTCGGTTGGCCAAAACAATAATAAAAGAATAAAACTTAAAAAGATCCCTTACCACCTTTATTGAAATTCAGCAGCACCTTAGCTAGGGAGGGGAGAAGATTCGGCCAATACAAATGGAAGGGCTAGAATTTTGAGAAGAAGGAAGGGTGTTTTCGGCTAAGGAGGAACAAGAGAAGCTGGAAATTTTTGAAGAATTGTTGCTATGAATTAATGGAGAATTCAATGACAAGATTAGAGAGAAAGAAAAGGAAATTGTTTGAACTTTTGGCACTCCTTTGCTGCAGCAAAAACAAATATGGACAGCCCCTAAGGAGTCCAAATTTCAGCAATTACCCTCTTGTTGGTGATAAATTCCAGCCTCTACTTATAAAAAAAAAACAAGATTTATCCTACTTTCTATCCCTTAATCTCCTCTAAACAATTTAATAGCAAATAGACTACCTACCATTACCCCTTCCAAATTAATATGTAAAAGAAATAAGCCTTATCACTATCAAAATTAGAGTCCAAATCCATGCCATTACTCTCCCTTTCCATGCGCACTAGCATAAAAAAAATATAAAACACCAATGTAGTTCCTTGGGTTTGAACCCGCGACCCCACTGCAGCTTCCCTCTTCCAACGCCCTTGCCACTTCTCCCATTAGACTTTCATGCCAATTTACCCCACCATTTAATTATAAGTCTTCTTCCTGGCCCTTACTCCTTTAACGCCAAAGCCCAAAAAAAATAAAACTCCTTGTTTCCTTCATGTCTCGAACCCGAGACCTTAAACCAAAGCCCTTAAGTAGCGCCCCAAGCCACTCCACCCCCTTGACTTTCATGTCTGATCCTTGCCCAAAAATTCTTTAAGGCCTTCCTTACTTGGGCCTTTCCTTTAACGCCCCAAAAGAAAAACACATATCCCCTTGTTACTTCCACGAATCGAACCTCTTCCCTAGCTCACTCCCTTGACACACCAAGCCAACACGCCAATTACTTTCTTGTGTCATAATTTGTCCAAATTTTATTTAAGCCCTATCTTCACCTAGCTCCCTCCTTTTAAGCCCTTAAAAGAGATTTTAATTCAAATCGACCTAAATCGGGGTTATTTCTAGACCCTAAATCATGCCAAATAAAGTCATATTATTTATTTCTTTAAGCACACATGGGAAATTAATTGAATTACAAATAACCCTTAATTCAGGGTGTTACAATTCTACCCCCTTAAAAAGAATTTCAGCCTCGAAATTACCTGGATCAGAAGAGTTGGGGGTATTGCTGCCGCATCACATCCTCGGGTTCCCATGTGGCCTCCTCCGTACCATGGTTCCGCCATAACACCTTCACCAGAGGCACGGACTTCCTGCGAAGAACCTTGACATCCCGATCCAAAATTTGTACTGGCTCCTCCTCGAAAGACAAGTCCGGGCTCACCTCAATTTTCGCTACTGGCACTACGTGTGAGGTATCTAATCGATAGCGCCTCAGCATCGACACATGGAAGACATCATGGATCTGGCTCAATTCCACCAGCAACTCGAGCTGGTAAGCCGCTGGTCCCACACGTTTTAACACCGTGTACGGTCCGATGAATCTAGGGCTTAGCTTGCCCTTCCGGCCAAACCTCAGCACCTTCTTCCAAGGGGATACCTTCAAGAAGACCTAGTCACCTACTGCATACTCCACTTCTCTGCGCTTAGGGTCAGCGTAGGATTTCTGCCTGTCCGACACCTCCTTAAGACGATCCTGAATCACTTTGACCTTATCCTCTGTCTTTGCTACTAACTCTGGACCCAACATTCGACGTTCTCCTAGTTCCGTCCAACAGGTAGGTGTTCGGCATTTTCGACCATACAGCGCCTCATATGGTGCCATCTGAATGCTCGCTTGATAACTATTGTTATAAGCGAACTCTGCCAAAGGTAGGTACTCCTCCCAACTACCA
The DNA here is from genome assembly GCA_025506655.1 of Gossypium rotundifolium. NCBI lineage: Eukaryota > Viridiplantae > Streptophyta > Magnoliopsida > Malvales > Malvaceae > Gossypium > Gossypium rotundifolium. The sequence goes on along the minus strand of CP106723.1, from coordinate 9,996,839 downwards.
CGGAAATCCAAAACATAGCCCCTCAACATGTCTTCCAACACTTGAATAACCCTCTCAGATTGTCCATCAGACTGCGGATGGAAAGCCGTGCTGAAATTCAACTTAGTGCCTAACTCTTGATGCAAGGCCTTCCAAAATCTTGATGTGAACCGAGGATCCCGATCCGAAATAATGGACACTGGTACCCCATGCAACCGTACTATCTCTGTGATGTACAACTTAGCTAGTCGTTGAAGTGAGTAGTCAACCCTCACCTGTATGAAATGAGCCGACTTAGTCAACCGGTCTACTACCACCCAAACAACATCTTTCTTACTTTGGGCGTGGGAAGCCCACTTACAAAATCTATAGTAATCTCCTCCCACTTCCACTGTGGATTTTCTTTGGTATAATAAATTTCGATGGCAATTGATGCTCAATTTTAATTTGTTGGCATGTCAAACACTTGCCCACTAACTCGGTCACTTCTAAGCTTGGACCCGGCCAAAAAAGCGCTCCCTCAAATCACGATACATCTTACTACTTCCGGGTGCATAAGCGTCACGACCTGCTATGAGCTTCTTTAAGAATTCACGCCTCAACTCATCATCCTTAGGCATGCATATTCTCCCCTGAAAGTACAATACTCCATCACCACCCAAACTAAAACCTTGATCTCACCATTACAGACTTGTAACCTCTGAGTGCTCAAAGCTTCGTCGGTCAACTGCCTATTTTTGACCTCATCAATCCAAGACGGCTTCACTTGTAATTCTGCCAAAAGGCTCCCGTCCTCATAAAGACTTAGATGAGCAAACATAGCTCGCAAATCCGCCACCACCTTTCGGCTCAATGCATCAACTACCACATTAGCCTTCCCCGGATGGTATTCAATTGAGCAATCGTAGTCTTTCAGCAACTCAATCCACCTTCGCTGCCTCAGATTCAAATCTTTCTGAGTCAGGAGGTACTTCAGACTCTTATGATCTGTGTACACCACTGACTTTTCCCCGTACAGGTAGTGCCTCCAAATCTTCAAGGCGAATACCACAGCAGCCAATTCCAAGTCATGTGTCGGATAGTTGACTTCGTGAGGCCTTAATTGCCGTGGCGCATAAGCAACCACCTTTCCTTCTTGCATCAAGACACACCTAGTCCGGTGTCGATGCATCACGATTACATAGTAAACTCCTTCACGGCCTCAGTGAATTAAAATCGGTGCTTCCGTCGTAATCCTCTTGACTTTGTTGAAACTCTCTTGTCGCTTCTCGAGACCACACAAGCGGAACACCTTTTCTCGGTAGCTTAGTCAATGGCACTCGCAATCAAGGAGAAGTTTTCCACAAATCTCCTATAATATCCGCCAATCCTAGAAAACTCTAAATTTTAAGTAATGACTTTGGTGGCTTCCACTCCAACATCGCCTCAATCTTACGGGATCCACCACGATTCCTCTTTGAAATAACATGTCCTAAAAGTCACCTCCTTGAGCGAACTACGCATTTCTTTGAACTTAACGTCAAATTGCTTCTCCCTTAGAACTTGTAGAACCACATGAAGATGTGCATCATGCTCCTCCTCAGAATTCGAGTACACCAAAATGTCGTCTATGAAAACCACGATGAACCGATCCAGATAGGGTTGGAAAACCCGGTTTATCATGTCCATAAACGCTGCCGGTGCATTCTTCAAACCAAAGGGCATTACCAGAAACTCATAATGTCTATACCGAGTATGGAATGCCATCTTATGAACATCAGCTTCCTTCACCTTGAGCTGATGGTACCCTGACCTAAGGTCAATCTTAGAAAACATCGATGCCCCTTTAAGTTGATCGAATAGATCGTCAATCCTTGGCAAAGGATACCGGTTCTTTATAGTCAACTTGTTCAACTTCTGATAGTCGATACACATCCTCATTGTCCCGTCCTTTTTCTTGACAAACAAGACCTTTGGAGCTCCCCACGGTGATACACTTGGTCGGATGAACCCTTTATCCAACAATTCCGAATCTGCGCCTTCAAATCTACCAATTCTTTGGTACCGCTTCGACACGGAGCTATAGATCTTGGTGCGATTCCGCAATGATCTATCCCAAATTCAACCTCCGGTCCGGAGGTAGACCCTAAGTTCTTCCGAAACACATCCACATAATCCCTTACAACCAACATCTCCCACAACGACATCCTTAGCTTCCAAGGCACAGACATGAACCACATAAGCTTCACAACCCTTCTTCACCATCCTTTCTGCCTTTAATGCCGAAACCAAGTTAGATAGGTAATCTCTCCTTTTACCTATCATCACCACCTCATCACCTTCCTCGGTCTTTAGCACCATGCGCTTAGCCACGCAATCCAAGCTAGCCTGATACTTAACTAGCCAATCCATCCCGAGAATTAGGTAAAACTCCTGGAACGGTAGTTCCATCAAATTAGCCAAGAATACGACCCCTTGGAGTTCTAGGGTACGTCCCTATAGAGCCTACTTACTTCTACAGAGTGACCTAGGGGGCTTAGTACAGTCATCTTCCTAGAAGTAAGTTCAGAGTCTAGGTGCAAAGTTTCCACTACGCTACTAGCAATGTACGAGTGGGTTGAGCCAATGTCTATCAAGGTATTGTAAGGCACACCAAAGATCAGGAACATACCGGTTATGACGTCCGGTGCATCGCCCTCCTCTTGACACCTCGCAGCATAGACCAACCTAGGTTGTCTAGCCTCAGTACCACTCGTATTTCCCCTCGGTGCCCCACGACCTCTGCCAAGACCATTACCTCCTCTACATGCACACGACCCCTCCGAGGATGTTGATTATCCTTCTATTCGTGCACGATCCTCGACGTTCGTTCTCGCCTAGCTTCTTGGACAGTCTCTAACACGATGCTCCATAAACCCACATTCGAAGCATTCACGATTACCGTTCCAACACTCCCCCTTGTGAGACTTTTCACACCGATCACACTGTGGCGGCCATTGAGAATTAGCGATGGCAGTGAGCCTAGCGACTTGATCAGACCCACCAAACCTTGTCCTCTTTTGCTGATTACCCGAAAACTTTGAAGGTCCGGAGCTCCTCTTATTTCAATTTCTATCCTGGTTCCGTCTAACGGACTGCCTTACCCCTTCAGCAACCTTAGATTTCTCCACTAAGACAGCAAACTCCCTTTCCTGTTGTGGAGCTATCATCATTCTCAGCTCATCTCTCAGGCCATCTTCAAACCTGACACAGCGTTCATGCTCGGTACCCACAATACCACGAGCATATCTACTCAATCGGAGGAACTCGGCCTCATACTCCGCCACTATTTTATTTCCTTGAACCAGGTTCAGGAAAGCTTTCCGCTGCGCATCTACGTAACTAGTTCTGATATATTTCTTCTGGTAGGCATCCCTGAAGAATTCCCAAGTGAGATTTTCTACCACCGTTCCATCCCTTACGGTGAGCCACCACTGATATGACTCATCCCGAAGTAGAGAGATGATACCCTTTAGCTTCTCCTCAGTGGTGAAATCCAAATCACCCATAATCCTCTCAGTGGATTCTAGCCAATATTTCACCGCACTGGGCGCCACTCCGGACACTCCTTTGAATACCTCTGCTCCGTTAGCCCGGAGTCGTTCAGCCACAGATTTGTGGGCTCCTGCACCTACACCAGCCTCAGCAACCTGTTCCAATACCCGTAATACAACTTGTGATACAACATCGTTACCACCCGTCTGATCTTGGAACTCAGTCTCCGCCGCCGGCAGATCCGGCATCTCATTTCTGGACCTATGACCAGACCTCACGGGCTCCGACAGGGTCATCCTACCTCTACCACGGCCACGCGGTGGACGTCCATGACCTCTTGAACTCATTCTAACGATCGCGTTTATCTGTTTAAGAATTTTATGCATTAGTATTTCACTTGGTTATCCGCGAAGAAGTTTTATGACAGGAGTTTTAGAAGTGGTTCTTTCGTAATCATACCAACACACAGTCTTTCATTCATTTAATCAAAGAGACGTTGTAGTTTCGTTGTGATTGTTTTTCCACTACCCAGGGGTATTTTCGTAATTTGTCCTACGGGGGTATTTTCGTAATTTTTCCAAAAATACAGGTTCTCGGATGATTTTGTCAAAAATTATTTTAAAACTCTTAATTTCCTGAGGTATTTTGGAAAATTTTGAAATTCGGGGGGCTTTCGGTGATTTTGAAACTCAGGGGCATTTTGGTAATTTTCCACAAATCAGGGTGAATTTGTAAAATTGATAAATCAGGAATGTTTCAAAAAGTTGTAAAACTTTGGGAGTTATTTTTAAGAATTTATCTTCCATTTTGATGGTGTTGCAAAAATTTTGAAAACCAAGGTCATTTTGGTAATTTTGTTGGTTAAGGGCAATTTTGTAATTTTCCTAAAATCATGATGTTTTTGATATTTTGCAAAGTAAGGTTTTTGGGCACTTTTATATATAATGGAAATTTTTATTGTAACTATGGGTATTTTGGAAATATCATAAATCAAGGGCATTTTTGTAATTTTTCCCCTAAGGGTATTTTGGTAATTTTTCACATTCAGGGCATTTTCACCAAAAATGATTTCCAAAATTGGGTTCTAAGTGATTTTACAAAGAAGGATAATTTGAAAATTTCTTTTGAAAAATTTCATACGAGGGTATTTTGATAATTTACAAGCGTGGGTATTTTGGTCATTTTTTCAAACCTAGGGTATTTTGGTCATTTTTTAAAAGCTTAAGATTTTATTTATTTCCAAAATCAAAGCGGCTAGTCCCTTTCGGGTTTTAGTTATCGAGTTTAGCTTTGTGAGTGTGTCGTCTCATTAGGTCGAATCACATTACGCACTGTAGGATTCGAGTGAGTAGGAGGTGAGTCACGAAGACCGCTTAAATACTGCACCCCCACCGAATCCAATCCTAGACATGCGTATAACGATTGCCACATCCTTTGCTTAGTGACAACTCATAGGGTTTGTTTAGGTAATTGTTAAATCTTATGCATAGTTGAGGTATGCTAGCCCTAGGGTTCAATAATTTCTATTCTAATAGTCTACGTTCCCAATTTACCCTTCTACCCCACATCAAATATTCACAAAAATGGATAGAAGTACTTACCTGGGCGGATTGGTGCCGGAGACTCGGTGCCATGCTGTTCAAGCCACAAACACTTTCCAAAAACATTTCAATAAGGCCTACTAATAAAAACAGAACATTTTGGGCCTTGGGCCCCCCACAGCCGAGTTTTGAACCGGGCTCTGATACCAAAAATGTAACAACCCAAACTCGGCCCATGAGTCCTGACCGGATCTGGTATGTCACGGAGTAAAAGCTTTTGGAAAACTTGACAGAAATTTGGCTAAGGTATGAAAACGGAGTTTGAAAACTCAGTTGGGCCTTTTTAATAAATACAGTTGGGCTGATAAACCCTTTTGAAAATATTTGATCATGTACATCTTAAAATCATCAAAGTTGTAGTTGACTTAGTTTACTTTTGGTTTCCCGATGGTAACGACTTTTTAAAAAAAAAACCCGTAGAAGTTTATTAAGTTTGAAAAAAAATTACTTTTAACCGGTTCACTTATCTTTTAAAAATTTCATTTGTAACATAACATAAGTAAAATAAAAAGAACATCCACATAATGAATAGCGGCCTTATTACAAACCCAAAATAAAAACTTAGAAAATAATTAAGTTTAACTAAGGCATGTAAAGACAAATCCAACGACAAGCATGGCCGCCTCAAGTCCTCTCCGGCTCCATCTCTGCGATCTACTCATCTGCAAAATGTTAAGGGAAGGGGTGAGTCACCAAGACTCAAAGGTCTAAATCCCCACCCGGAAAATACAACTCATACACAATTCATTAATAAACATGCACATGTAACCCAACTAGCCATCCATACTCCTTTTCTACCCCGTGTGGTCAAAACCACTGATGACTTAAAGTCACAATTTAAATGATGGGGCCAACCCATCATGTGGTCAAAACCACTGATGACCATAGATCACAATATATCAAATGTGGTCAAAACCACTGGTGGTACCAAACCACTGGGACTTAGTCGCAAATAATCAATCGTTGTGGTCAAAACCACCGATGACCATAGGTCACAAATAGTCCGATGGGGCCAACCCATCTTGTGGTCAAAACCATCGATTTATACCCACAATTTATCCCCTCCTCTCATCAATCCCACCATCACATGCTTATACATCAATTATCATATATCATGTCATAGTATTAAACATCATGTGATGGCATGCAAACATATATCAAAATTACAAGTTAGGGGACTTACCCAAATCCATGATTATGCCACAAGCTAACCACAACCAAAAGATTTAAGGCAAACAATAACGTCATGTAAATTAATAAAGTGTGTAGAGAGATCTTACACACCTGTTTCTACCGAAATTCCTAGATCCCAAAAATCTGATCTACGTCGCTAGATCTCTTGTCCTATAATCGGCCAAAAATCATGGTTAGGGACTTAGGCCTATTCGGCCAAACCAAGTAATATCAAAGGCTCCTTTATAGCCTCACCTTGAACGGATTTGATTTCCAAACAAATCCTGAAGCCTTAATTAGCCCCTAAATTCATGGCACATGTTAGTTTCGGCATTTAAACAATAACTTTTAACAAAAAGGCCCTTGGCCGAATGGTGCATCCCACATATCATGCTCACCTTAAATCCCGAAAGACTTCTCAATTTTCCTTAATGCTGGTTTCTAGAGAGGGTTACCAATCCAAGACCCTGAATAGGTTCGATTAAACACAAGAATTCAAGGTTAAACCGCATGGTTTCGGTTGGCCAAAACAATAAAAAAAAAATAAAACTTAAAAAGATCCCTTACCACCTTTATTGAAATTCGGCAAAGACCTTAGCTAGGGAGGGAGAAGATTCGCCAACACAAATGGAAGGGCTGGAATTTTGAGAAGAAGGAAGGTGTATTCTGCTAAGGAGGAACAAGAGAAGTGGAAATTTTGAAGAATTTTTGCTATGAATTAATGGAGAATTCTAAGAAGACAAGATTGGAGAGAAAGAAAAGGAAATTGTTTGAACTTTTGGCACTCCTTTGCTGTAGAGCAAAACAAATATGGACAGCCCCCAAGGAGTCCAAATTTCGACAATCACCCTCTTGTTGGTGATAAATTCCAGCCTCTACTTATAAAAAAAAAAAAAAACAAGATTTATCATACTTTCTATCCCTTAATCTCCTCTAAACAATTTAATAGCAAATAGACTACCTACCATTACCCCTTCCAATTTAATATGTAAAAGAAATAAGCCTTATCACTATCAAAATTAGAGTCCAAATCCATGCCATTACTCTCCCTTTCCATGTGCACCAGCATAAAAAAAATATAAAACACCAATGCAGTTCCTTGGGTTCGAACCCGCGACCCCACTGCAGCCCCCCTCTTCCAACGCCCTTGCCACTTCTCCCATTAGACTTTCATGTCAATTTACCCCACAATTTAATTATAGGTCTTCTTCCTGGCCCTTACTCCTTTAACGCCAAAGCCCAAAAAAAATAAAACTCCTTGCTTCCTTCATGTCTCGAACCCGAGACCTTAAACCAAAGCCCTTAAGTGGCGCCCCAAGCCACTCCACCTCCTTGACTTTCATGTCCGATCCTTGCCCAAAAATTCTTTAAGGCCTTCCTTACTTGGGCCCTTCCTTTAACGCCCCAAAAGAAAAAACACATATCCCCTTGTTACTTCCACGGATCGAACCTCCTCCCTAGCTCACTCCCTTGACACACCAAGCCAACACGCCAATTACTTTCTTGTGTCATAATTTGCCCAAATTTTATTTAAGCCCTATTTTCACCTAGCTCCCTCCTTTTTAAGCCCTTAAAAAGAGATTTTTAATTCCAAATCCGACCTAAATTGGGGTTATTTCTAGACCCTAAATCATGCCAAATAAAGTCATATTATTTATTTCTTTAAGCACACATGGGAAATTAATTGAATTACAAATAACCCCTAATTCAGGGTGTTACATGTGGGGGGTAAAAGTACCGATTTTTGCATTATTCTCAAATCCGCATTTAGTCTTATTTTCAAGTATTTTCTCATATAACTAATTAGGATGAAATTTCTGTTGATTTATGATTTGTATTGATATGTTTTAGAGTAAGTCATAGTTAATTCTGCATTGATGATTAAATTTGAAGGATACTAGAAAATCGAGCATGATAGTCTACTTTCTAAAAATTAAAAATTAATAGGTCGTTGAACTGAAATTGAGTATTACCTTGAAATTTGGAATTTACAGGGATTGATGTCAAAAACACCCATAATATTTGTGAGATTTTGAGCCTTATAGAGCATATATTCTTTTTCGTGCTCACTTTATTGATTATGAGTGTGTCAACTTTGAACTGTTATTCTAGAACTTGCCTCGTTTATACATGTCGAGACCACACTTTTGATTTGATATACAAAGATGATAAAGGCACCTAGGATTTAACCCACTTACTCCATAAAAAGCCTACCTTCACAAATTAACCCCTAGTGAACCCCGTTGAATCCTAACAACCTTTTTATTGACTCACCTACTAATATTAACCCAAAACCCCTTTGTATTTGTTATCACCCTTTCTTTTGACTACTCTTTAATCGAGGTTTGATTTGATTAAGTTATCGAATTATATTAGTTCAGTAGTTACATTTATCATTTATGATGTAATATTTTAGTTTGTTCTTAAAAAAAACCCCAAGTATTTTCAATACTAGTAGTATATAAAAAAAAGCTTAGGGCACTTAAATTCCAATTGTTGAAGAAAAAGCTCGTATTAAAGTATTATCAAAATTTAAGTGATGAAAATATTCTTTATTATAGAGTAATTATCAATAGTGGTATTATTAATTTTCATTCGATGTAAATATTCATATTAAGTTCATTGTTTCTAGTTAGGTAATTTGTCAAGTCAATCTCGATTTTAAACCTTCTAATTCAGCCTTTACCCACACCTTTTAACCCAAGCCCCGTTACAACCCTGATTAAAGACCTTTTGATTTGTGTATAATCTCATATACAGTGGTGGAAATTTGATTTTCAGGCAAGCTTATGGGATTAAATTTTCAGGGTCGACTTAGAGTGCTTATTCTTGAACCTTAAACACTTCGAGTGATTTGAATGAATCTTTTGTGAGGATGTCAATCCTTGTCGGTTTTGAATTAAAGGTAATTACTAAGATAAGAGGAGACACCTATGTTTTTGTACTACAAAGGTATGACTTATCGTGATTGAATTTTTAGGACTCTTTGAGTTGAGTTATCCATGTATAAATTATCTATGAATTATGATAAGACATTGTCGATAGGAATTATGAATTATGGAAAGTTCGTTTTAATTGTAAGTTGAGAATTTTGCTTGAAGACAAGAAAAAGCTTAAGTGTGGGGGTATTTGATAAACCGTAAAAGTAACATATTTTAACCCCATATTTAGTATGCTTTTGGATGATTTAGCCCTTGATTTATGTAAAAAGGTGCTTTTAATCCTTTCTTTTCATGTTTATACTCAGGAAAGCACCCGAGGACGAAAAGAACGAGAAACAGGCTTAAAACGAACCAATTTGGGCCAAAGAGGAAATTGACACGGCCTAGACTTCAAGCAACACAGCCGTGCCTCGTCAAATTACTTCACACGACCATGCCACAATTTACACTACCGTTCCCCAATCGATGAATTGAGACACTACACAAGATGATTTACACGGCGTGTACCATGGCCGTGCCCCGCCAGAGAAAGAGCAATTTCACTCGATTTGGATGCTTGGAGGCAAAGAAACACATTCCTAAGTCTACTTAAACATCCTAGGAGGAATTCTACTTGAATTAGGATACTTATGAGCCAAGTAAAGTATCTCAAAGCCCATATAAACACCCAAGGTAGCAACTAAAAGGGAGTTCGACGAAGTCAAAGCAGGCGAGTTTTCGCGAGCTTTTATTCGTGGAATTACTCAAGATAGCAGTTGATCCATCTCAAGAAGTCGGAGTTATACTCAAGATGAGGATCTCCTCTTCAATTCCTTCTGGGGTTTTAGGGATTTCTTATATTTTGTTTTATCTTTTCTCTTGAGATGTTTTCTTATTTTGTTATGAACTAAACCCTTCGAGATACCAAGGGGATGAAACCTATGATGGATTTTGTTATTTGATTTCTAAATTATATGATAAGTACTTAGTTTGTTCTTAATTATGTTGCTTAATTTAATCTGATGTGCTTAGGTGGAGGAGGAATAGACCTCGCCTAAAAGTAGATCTAGCATAATTACAGAGTTGATCGCATCGCCTAGAGATAGGGTGACGAGATTTTCCTGGATTAGGTGAAACCTAATATGGGAGTCCATTGATCTATTTACTGCTTCCTTAGGGGGTTATTATAAGAGAACGAGAGTTCCACTAGTTAACCTAAGGTTAGATGCTATTTGCCTCGAGAGAGGGTTTAATACAGGTTAGGGAGTCTCACGGATCAAGCTAAGTAAAGAAGTCATATGAATTAAAAGTTAGATAACAAGAGAAGTCATAGGTGGATTCTTCTTGAGGGTATCATCGTAATCAACCGAAGTTTTTCCACGTCTTTTCCCAAAGTTTCATTCTTTTGTCTTTGCTTCTAGTTTAGTTTTTCATTAGTTTAATAAACGAATTAGTCCATATTTTAGGCTAAATAACAGAAAGAAAGTGAGTAGTAGTACTTTTAGGTTCCTTTGGGTTTGATAAAATAATCTTGCCTAAACTATACTATTGTTCGATAGGTGCACTTGCCTCAATCGTTGTCATAGTTAGTCTACAGGTTCGATCATTCTTTATAAATATTAAAACTCGACTGTTTGGCATGATCAACAGTTCACACTTTGAGTGTCCATAGATATGCTTGCATTTAGATAGATCACCAATGTGATTAGACAATCCTCTAAGCCTGTCGTGTAAGAACTCTCCGCATGGCAGTTCGCATGTAACACTCCAACCCCTAGCTAGCAGTCTAAGGTGTTACAATAGAAAACATGCTTAAACTTGGTTTATTTATTATTTTTATAATTTTAGCAAAACATAGGAAAACATTTGACAATTCACCATAATAAAATAGTTGAAACTATTGAACCATAATTGACAAAGCAAGGTACTTCAATGCTATTCACCAAATAGGTTATTCAGGGTGTGCCAAACAGATTGTAAAGTATATTCATAGTAAGAAACATATACATTATTTCAAAATACAAGACTAATATTTCGTGCTACCTTAAAATATACATATGCATGTTACAAAACATAGGCGAGGCTCACAACAGAGGTCATTTTTTCTGGTTGAGTCCCTTCTACAAGCCCTTTGCGTTGAGGTTCCACTTAGAAAAAGGAAAAGAAAAGGACTAAGTTAGAAAGAACTTAGTTAGTTCCAGAAATAAAAGTGCTCAACCCTTTCTAATCAAACTCCATGAACAAGATTAACTGAACGTATATATATACAAATATAAATAACAATAAGTCAACAGACTTCACGCAGAGGCAATTGGGCTTATACCCTTTTACATACAACAATAGCAAATACCTATCCTTGATGGATAGTATCCCCTAGTGGACTCTATCATTTGTCAAATACAGTTCACAAATACTTTCTCAGAGAAAAAAATCATTAACATCAATAGAACAAATACTTCACAAAAACTACCAACACTTATTCTATCACTTCAAACATATCGGTTGATTGGTATCTATACGCCTAGCGAGTATAACTCTATTTTGGCAGATAAAATATGCCAAGCACTATAACTAACAGATTCATTTTGTCTAAAACAAATTAAATAAGATTAAGGCTTGATACTTATCATGCAATAATATCATGCTATGCAACTACATAATCAATTTTTTTGTTTGGCGATCTCATACATCACTTCGAATGTACACCACATGCACTACATGCAACAAATCCATATTCATATTTTCTTACCATTTTCCATGCCCTTCCTTGTGCTAACCTCGGATCGCATATTTACACATCATAACATATTTCTTAGTCCATGCTATTTCGTGCATATGCGTGTTTTCCCACAAGATCGTGGCTCTTTGTCATGGTTAACAACTAACATGCCCTACTGATGGCATCACCCATAACGTTAGGCCGGTTAGCAACTAACATGTCCTAGCAGTAACCTAGGACATATGCCAATCTGGTTAACAACTAACATGCCCTACTAGTGGCCTATCATATTTCGATATCGATTTTTCGCACCAAAGAAATCGTATTTATTTCTTATCACTTACATGCGCATGCAAATGGTTACATACAAAAACTTACCATGTTCAAATGAGATGATTTTATCTAAATTCATAACCTTTAACTATAACATTCTAGAAACTAACAGTACACAGGAACTCAGAGTAGACTTACAGAAAACTCATACAATTGGATACTCACAGAAGATCTCAAAGAAGCTAGTTCACCATAAGTCTTTCGCTACACTCCACAGCCTTTACTTGTTATCAAGATACTCACTAGTTCTTCTCTAACGAGATTATTCCATCTTATTGAGGTACAAAAATAAGAACAAAGTAGAAGAAAGAAAAAAGAACCCCCACTAAATCAGCCACATTGTTATTTATAGCCCACATGGCTTTCAGAATAACCCTACACGTGGTCAGCAATTAGAGTTGATTTTGCACCCCTTTGTGGCTGACACATCAATCTATAGACATTCCTTTCTACCAAACATCCTTACTACCACTAATCAGAGTGGTGCACTTTGCTTGTACTCATAAGCCACCAACTAAACAAGTCATTCAACTACCTAAACACATCAAGTTGTCATTTACAGTACTCTAGTTCAAATCCAACTAGGTTTTAACAAATAACCAACTAAAACTGAACAGTATACTCATGTTTCACAAGTAAGCATGGTAAATTGTGCCACAGTTGTGGCCTTACCCACGGCGCTCACAAAAAAAATATCAGGTCCAACAATCCAACTACTAGAGGACTCTACATACCAAATAAAACAGACCACTTGATGGATACTAAAAGAAGGGTCCACCAACAAAAAACTCACCAAGAGAATCCATTGATTGGCGTGTTCTCCACATAGACCACGCCAAGACGTATAGATCAATAGCCTACACTTTGCCAAAAGACAAACCTTCAACCAAGTCTTTACAAACTTACTTGGTTAGACAAACAATTCGCCAATCATGGCGTGACAACCAATACTAACTTAACCTGGTGGATGGGGCGTAAATCAGCCTCCCTTGGTTTATACTTAGCCAACAATCCACCCATACAAACCATCAACTAGACTATGCCAGGCGGTGTGTTACGTCACATATGGACAATCCACCATGTGACTTCGCACTTGGACTGTTCGCCATTTGTGTTGTTTGCCAATGCATGGTTGGCCATCTCGCATCACTTTCCAGTGGCCTCCATGCTGTGAACTCCAATATCATATCTCAACTTCTTAAACTTTATCTTCCCAAGAGGTTTTGTCAAAATATTTGCTAACTGATCTTGTGAACTGTAATAGTTTGGTTTTGACCCTAGTCAGAATAGTGGCTTTGGGACCACAAATATGAGTTAGAAAAATATTTTAATATTATTTTTAGAGTCTATAGCATGTGAATTAGTATGTGTGAAATTTCTGTGATTTAATCCGATCATTTGTGTGTTTAATTTCAGAAAAAGACTAAATCGCATAAAAGGTAAAAGTAGCCTTCTATTTAATAGAGTGGCTTAATTGATGTGTCTTCTTATATATGAGGCCTTATGTTGTAAATTGGCCATTTAGTAAGATAGTGGATGGCATTAAGTATTGATATGTATATATATATGTTTTTATATATTAATTTTATAAGTTAAAATTAATATTGTATATTATAAGCTATAATAATAAAACAAAACATTGAAAATAGAAAACCATTATCATCTATCTTTGTGCCAAATAACAAAAGAAAAATAAAGAAAAAGAGTTATTAGGTTTCAGCTAGCTTGAAGCAAAAATTAAGGTGTGATTTGGTTTCGATTTTTGATAATTTCTACGTTTTGTAATCGTTGCTTCATGTTCTTCAAAACCCATGTCTCAATTTTGTGAATTGATGATGTTATTGAATTGATCCATTGATGAATTCATAATTTTTATGATGTTAGAGGATAAAATATGAAAGATATGTGTTTGATTAACATAATTTGTCTTTGAGTTTTTGATGAATTTTAGTATTTTGGACTTAATTGAAAAATAATATTTAAGTGACTAAATTGTGAAATAAATGAAATATATGGACTAGTATGAAGCATGTGAAAATTCGGCTAGGCATGGGTAACTTGAAATTATGTGTATTTTGGGATTTTGTGAAATAGGGACTAAATTGTCCAAATGTGAAAATATGAGGGCTAATTTGTAAATTTCCCTAAATATGTGTTTTTGGATTGAATTGAATGTGTTGGTAAAAATTAAGGGTTAAATTTGAATATGTATAGATCAAGAATCGAAGAAAACGGACTTAGATCGCTGGAAAACGAAAGTAGTCGAATAACCGAGTCCGAACGAATATCCGAATTCGAGGTAAGTCTATATACAAATAAATGTATTTGTATTGAATTATGAATATTAATTTGATTAATGAAAATGATGAATTCTCATGAAATGTTTTATATATGAGTTTCGAGATGAGATTCTGAGAAGTCCCGTATGAAATTAGGAATAGATAGGTGTCTGTTATGTAGTTCGTGCAAGACCCTGTCTGGGACAATAACGTCGATATTTGATTACGTGTAAGACCCTGTCTGGGATAGTGGCATTGATATTTGATTATGTATAAGACCATGTCTCGGACATTGGCATCGTACTAATTCGTGTAATACCATGTCTGGGACAGTGGCATCAATATTTGATTACGTGTAAGACTATGTCCAGGACATTAGCATCGATTAATTAGGTAAGACCGTGCGGGACAAAGGAATCGATATTTGATTACATATAAAACCATGTCCGGACATTGGCATCAGATTAATTCGTAAGACCCTATCCGGGACAAAGGCATCGATATCCGATTACGTGTAAGACCATGTCCGGACATTGGCATCAGACAATTAAGGTAAGACCACTGGGACAAAGGGCATCTGATGGTGGTGGAAAAAGTTTTAAAAATTTATATAATGAATTATCAAGCCTAGAAACTAACTATCACCACGATTGAGACAAGCACACCTATCTAACAGTAGTATAGTTTAGTGGTAAGATCGGATTGTCGAACCCAAAGGAACCAAAAGTACTAATACTAACTTTCTTTTTATTATTTAGCCTAAGAATTAAGAGAATTGTTGTTTAATCTAAAATTAACTAACTACTAAGCTAAAGATGCTAAGACATAGAGAAAGAATTGGGGAAATACTTGTGGGAAAACCAATTAATTAAGACAATACCCAAGGAAGAGTCCACCTAGACTTCACTTGTTATCTAACTCTGAACTAGACTATTTATTCACTTGACTTGATCTGTAGGATTCCCTAATTTATATTAATACCTCTCTCGAGGCTACTAACGTCTAACCCTAGGTTGATTAATTGAAATCTCTTTCTAATTAAAACCCCTAGAATTTCATTAGCTCGATCTATGGACTCCCTATTAGGTTTGACCCTAATCCGGCAGATTTTCGTCACCCTATCTCTAGGGTTACGATCAACTCCGCTTAACTATGCTAGATCTACTCTTAAACAGAGAATATTCCTCCTCTGCCTAAGCACATAAATACTTGAATCAATATCCTGAAATATCGAAGCAAGAATTAACAACACATAGTTAAGAACAAATCAAGTATTTATCATATAGTTCAGAAAACAATAACAAGATCCGTCTTAGGTTTCATCGCCCTCATGTAATTGAAGGGATTAGTTCATAATCATAAAAGAATACATCTTAGAATAAAATATAAAACAAAACATAAGAAAAACCCTAAAACCCCCTAAAGGAATTGAAGGAGAGATCCTCAGTCTTGAGTATGACTCCAACTTCTAGGATGAATCAACTGGCTTTCTTCGAGCGAAACCCACAATTCTACCCTCCTGCTTGGCTCCTTGGCCTAGCTAAACGCCCTCTTTAAGGTTGGCCTCTAGGGAGTTTATATAGGCTTTTGGAATGTCTTTCTTCGCCTCTAAGTACCCTAATCCAAATGAAACTCTTCTTTTCCAAGGCAAGGACACGCCCATGTGGCACACCCGCGTGATTCGGGGCCAGGCCATGGTTGGATCTGCTAAGGAGGCACGGCCGTGTGTTTCAGGCCCAGGCTATGTGCAATTCGTACTTTGGCCCATTTTTTCATTTTTGGCCCGTTTCTCATTCTTTTCATCCTTCAATCCTGTCCTAAGTATAAAACATGAAATTAAAGGATTAAGAGCACCAAATTCCACAATTCAGGGAATAAATCATCCAAAAGTATGCTAAATATGGGATTAAAATATGAACATATTACGATTTATCAAATAACCCCACACTTAAGCTTTTGCTTGTCCTCAAGCAAAATTCTCAACTCACAATTAAAATGAACTTCCCTCGATTCATAATTTTCATCAACAATGTCTCATCATAATTCATAGATGATTTACACATGGATAATTTAACTCAAAGAGTCCTAAAGATTCAAACAATCAAAGTCATAAGTTTATAGCACGAAAACATAGGTGTTTCCCCTTATCCGAATAATTACCTTTAATTCAAAATCGACAAGAGTTGACATCCTCACTAAAGATTCACTCAAATCACTCAAGGTGTTTAAGGTTCAAAATAAAGCACTCATCAGTCAAACATGAAAGGTTAATCCCATAGGCTTACTTGAAAATCAAATCTCCACCACTATAAAATGAAATGATACACAAATCAAAAGGTCTTTAAAGGGTTGTATTGGGGCTTAGGTTAAAAGTGTGGATAAAGGCTAAATTAAAGGGTTAAAATCGAGATTGAATTGACAAACTACCTAACTAGAAAAATGAACTAATCCTAAATGATTACATCAATTGAAAACTCGAAACTAATAAAACGAGTTTCTTCTTCAAGATATTGAATTTAAACATATAAGCTCACTTAATTATAGAACCAATAATGAATATACTTTAATTTTATTTTAAGAACAAATCAAGTAAATATAAGATGAATTTAACTACTGTAACACCCCAAACACGCCCAAAACACTATGGCCAAATTTGGAATGCTACGAGAAAACCTTAGGTTGAAAAACGGCTAAGTGATGATAAAACTTGCATGTAGCGGTGTTAAAGTCGACATGAAAACAAGTGCTTAACTAAACCCCTAATGATTCGGTTTTAAAACAAGATTCAATTTCTTAGAATGACCTTTCACTTGGAAAACAATTTGAAGTTCAAGTTTAATTGAAAATGGGTCCTTTTTGAAATCTTTTAAAGAATCCGAGTGATTACGAGAATCTCAGTGAAACACCCCAAACCCGGCCCCCGAGCCTTGACCGGATCTGGTATGTTCCCCGGTGTAAACCGTTTCAAATTCTTTTGTTACTTAGGAAAAACTTGTGTGTTCTGAAAGAAAGATTGTTTTGGGTTGGGCTTGGGTTGAAAACAAGTTTATTTCATTATTAAAACCTTTACTTTAGGTGACAAACGCTTAGGCTTTGTTTTAAAATAAATTTACTTAATCTTTTAATAGATAAAATTTGTAAACTTAATAAATAAAAGCAAAGTAAAGTAGTTCTACTATGGCCTTATTACATCAAATAATTCCCCCAAAAAATAAGTTCAAAGTACTTAATGAAATAAAATTCCAAATTAAATAAATTCCTTGTCATGTGCATGGCCACCTTTAAGCTCCTCACGACCCTATCCATTACCGATCGTTACCTGAAAAATAATCCCACAAGGGTGAGTCAAACAGACTCAATGTGTAACCAACACTAAAATCAAATAAATTCAGGCATACATTATCATACATGTTCATATAATGATAGAAAATAATGATGCAACCCAACCCAAACCTATATGCCATCTCGCTACACATCACCCGCACCATCCTCGCACACCGTGGGACTACTAAGTCAACCCTCCATCCGCTACACACCATTGAAGGCGTCATTGCAATGACGTGTTCATCGCCTCTTATAAAATTCGTGGTCTTAGGTCACCACATTCGATATCGTGGTCTTAGGTCACCACATTTAGATATTGTGGTCTTAGGTCACCACATTCAGTTATCGTGGTCTTAGGTCACCACATTCACTTCCCCTTTTCATATAATCCATATGCCCCATATCATATATATCATGCATTAACATGCCAAATTCTTATTTCACATTCTTATAATGTCATATGTATGTCGTAACAGATATTTAGCATAATCCTAGTAGGAGTAGGAAACGTACCTGAGTACTTTGTACCATGACATGGTACCTTAGCCATATTCACATTCTTATACACATACTTATATTAAACATTGCCATAAAACTTATCAAGAAATAGTGTGGGGTACACACCTGATTCGCTTAACAAATTTGCTAAAATCCCGAAAAGCTTGATCTAATGCCTTAGATCTTAAATCTCTACATTTAATCAATCATTTAATACTTAGTAAAGAGCCATTCGGCCATAAATCCAAATCCTAGTAGGATTAGTACACTAAAACTTACCTTGGTGCCGATTTGTTTACTAATCAAATCCCAAAATGTTGTAGACTCCCTTCCTTGTAATCGGCTGGTATTAAATCCCTTCATAGATTAGTTTTCGGCTTTTAAATCATGTAAGAAAATAGATCTAGTGCTAAAATAAGCCTTGGCCGATTTCATATATATATACTTTACCTTGTGATTTGAAATCTGAAATTTCTATTTAGCCCCTTGGTATCTGTCGAAATCACTATAACACATGTTAGATTAATTTCTAACATGTAAACATGGTAAAAGTGGCATGTGGCCGAATATCTTCCTTACCTTAGATCTTGGAAGATTCCTTCCTTATGGTCGACTTATGGACAGATCCCGAAGCCTTCTTTCCAAGTTTCGACTAACACAATAATGGGGTTAGATTTCCTGGTTCGGTTTTAATCTTAGAAGAAAAGAATAGAAATCGATAATCACTAACCTTACCCTTAATGCACAAGTCGACAACCCTTGCTTGAAGTCTCAAACTATTCGGCTATGGTATTGATAATAGCAAGTTTTCGGCTTTTGGAACTTAACAAGAAATCGGCTAAAGGTTATCTCAGTTGTCGGTTTATCAAAAGAAAAGAGAGGGAAAAGAGTCACTAGGGGATTCGCAATGGTGGACTTATGGAGAAAAGATTTCGACTATGGCAAAAATAAGAGAGAAAGGAGAGAGTTTGCTAGGAAATTTTCAGAGACTTTAATGGAAAAGAGAAGATTGATGAATAGCCTTATTTTCCTCCTTTTGTCGAAATTACTAGGCCAAGACTCCCTTACTTGGCCATCACTTCTCTTATCTTTATTAAAATTAATGGAAATAATCCTTAATTATCTCTTATCTATTAAATAATAATTATCCATCATTGATCCACCTATTTAGTCAATTTTAAAGAGAATTAAACTCTTCCCCAAGTGCCTTGGTGCCGTCCAACTCCTTGCTCCTTGCAAAGAAAATAAAACTCTTTATTTGCTTCCCACGTGACTCGAACCTAGGCTCCTTCCCCTTGATTGTGGCGTCACTTCATCGCCTTTAAGTGGTGCCTCCTAGCCACCTCTCCAAGCCCGTTCTTGTGTCAAATTTCTTCTATTAATTTTCTTAAGACCACCTTGCCTTAGTTTCCTCTTTTAAACTTAACATTTCTAAAACATTTCCTTACATTTCCAAGTTTCCTAAAATGTTCACCATACATTCATAACACATAAGACATGCCATTTCGTATAATTAAATCAAAAATGCATAGGCCCATTTTCAGGATGTTACACTCAGTTAGAAAACCTTAAATAAGTTTTTAAAGTAATAAAAGCGTCACGATTTGAAATTTCGTTTGCAACTACTGATCCATGACTAGTCTAGCATAAACCATAATGAAAACCCAAAATAGTTAAATGGCCTTATTACTTCAAACAACCCAAATAAACCGAAATTAAAAAAAAGGCTCTCTGAATATGAAAATCAAGGCTGCATGGCCATCTCAAATCCCATCCAAGCCCGGTCCAAACATCACGAATCACCTGCATTGTTTGGTAAAAATTTGGGTGAGTCAACTGACTCAATGTGTAATTAGTCCACAGATTTCCACGTATGGGCCTAGCCCAAAACCACACCAATCCATATAATGTAGTAATGCAAAGTGCACCCAACCCAGCCTAGGGTCTATCCTCTACACACCCCGTATCCAACCACCACACACCAGGGGATTACTAAATCGACCCTCCAACCTCTACACACCAATTCGGCAAGTCATGCCATCCACCAAGTGGTCGAGCCACTGGTCCACGTGATCAAATCACAATATAATCCATAACGTGACCGTAGTCAACGTCAATCCACAATGAGGCACATAGCCATCACCAACCACAGTATGGCACAAAGCTGATACCAACCATGATGAGGCACTGATCAATCCATGTGAGGCTCGTAGCCATCACTAAACCATGTACATAAATGTACACCCGTCCTTCTTTATATATACAAATCCACGCCAATGCGTATGCAACATACGATAGTGATGTGATGAAATAATGCATGAACATATTAATCAAACATACAACACATATATACAAAGAATAACCATAATTTTATCGGATTTAACACCGACTGATTATCGACATACCCACTAAGGGTATCCATCTCATTATTGCCATCGCACAAATCATCACACTTATAACACATACAATATTTTATGCATACTCGAGAAATTACGTAATAATCACACACCTGATAACCTGAATGCTTTTGCTTTACTCCCCACTTGTCGAACTGCCCCTAAAAGACCATAGTCAGAATCAGCCAATCCTAATAGACAATATGGCCTTTGGCCGAATATCTAGACCCCTCCTTACCTTGTTTGTCTAAATCCCGAAACTGTCACTTGCCTATGGAGTCTATCGAATCCCTATACACTCAAGTCAGATTCAGTTTCAACACAAAAATACCTATGGAAAAAAGCCCTTGACCGA
The DNA here is from genome assembly GCA_025506655.1 of Gossypium rotundifolium. NCBI lineage: Eukaryota > Viridiplantae > Streptophyta > Magnoliopsida > Malvales > Malvaceae > Gossypium > Gossypium rotundifolium. Next base: position 9,975,748 of record CP106723.1, on the reverse strand, counting down.
ATATTAACCCCTTACCTTATGCAATCGAACCCACGAGATCCTTAGTGCTTCCTTCCTTTGGTTACACATGAAAGAAACACAAAATCAAGGCCCTACTAAGGTTCGGCCATCCCAAATAACCAAGGCCAACCATTCAGTTTCGGCCACAATTGAAGAAGAGTTAAAATCAATTGCTAAGAGAAAGGTACTTACCACCAACGCTTGCTTGAAGAGACTAAATGAAAATAATCAACGGCACTACCCTTGTAGGTTCGGCCTTTGAGAGACATCAGGAAAGAATGATTCGAGAAAAATAGTGATACGAATGACCAAAGAAAGAAGAAAAAGACTAACACTTTCGACTTTGAATCCAAAGAGAAAGGTTTTGGCTAATGAGGAATGTTTCGGCTTTAAGGGTTTACGAAAAAGAAGAGAGAGTAAAGGTCAACAAGGTTCGGCTATGGCTCTCCAATGGAGATGGGATATTCGACCACAAAAGAAAAAGGTGTAAGCTTAAGGTTGAGAAAAGAAAAGAAGACTTAGAAGAAGGCTATTAGCATTTCGCACCCACCCCCTACCAAAGCTTCAAACCGATTATGCACCCTTAGAGTCCCATATTCAGCCACTTGCTTCTCTCTCTCCCTTATCCCTTGTTTCCCTCCTACTTAGCCGAATCTTCAAGCTCTCCAACCCAATCTATACCTCATCCTTTCCAAAGTCCAAATACCGTCCAACTCTCCCTCCTCCTTGACGCAAAAAGCCACTTAAAATGCTATCTTCGCAGCTCGAACCTCCTCCCCCTTGACACCCCTTGTTGACGTACACTCCTCCCTTTCTACTAGGCGCTACCTTGCCACTCCACTGCTCCCTTTCTTGTATCATGTTCCACCCATAATTTCTTTTAAAGCCTAGCTTTCCTAGCTCCCCTCTACTCAGGTTAAAACTAAAATTTTCCTATGACTTCTATCCAAGTCCAAGGTTTCCCCAAAACCCCCAAACACTTCTAACCATCATACAGAGCATATTAACACACAGATACAAATTAAAATATACACAACCCCCGAACCTCAAATATTACAGTTCTACCCTTTAAAAATAATTTCGGCCTCGAAATTACCTGATCAAAATAAGTGAGGGTATTGCTGCCGCATTGCTTCCTCTGGTTCCCATGAAGCTTCCTCCGATCCATGGTTACGCCATAACACCTTAACTAGAGGAACCGATTTCCTATGCAAGACTTTCACATCCTGCTCCAAAATCTGAATTGGTTCTTCCTCGTAGGACAAGTCTGGTCTTAACTCCACTTCTTCAACTGGAATCACGTGAGATGGATCTGATCGGTAATAAAGTAGCATCGAGACATGGAATACATAGTGCAACTGCTTTAACTTCGAAGGCAACTCTAATTGATATGCCACCGGTCCAACCCGCTTCAAAACCCGATAAGACCATATAAACTCGACTCACTTTCCTTGCGACCAAATCTCATTACCTTCTTCCACGATGAAACCTTTAAAACACATAGTCACCTCATCGCAAACTCTATCTCTTTTCGCTTAAGATCTCATATATGACTTTTGCTCGCCGATGCCTCCTTCAATCGTGTTCAATTATCTTAACCTTTTCTTCCGACTCGCCACCATCTCTCGGTCCCAAACACGACGCCCCCTAGTTCCGTCCAACAAGTAGGTGTCCGACACCTCCGTCCATACAATGCTTCATACTGGCGCCATTTGAATGCTCACTTGGTAGTCGTTGTTGTATGCAAACTCCGCTAAAGGCGTGAATTCCTCCCACTTCCTCTCAAATCTATCCCATATCCCTCAACATATCCTCTAATATTTGGATTACTCATTCGATCGGCCGTCCGATTGTGGATGAAATGTCGTACTGAAGTCCAACCTAGTGCCTAATGCCTGATGTAGTGCCTTCTAAAATTGAGAAGTAAACCTTAGGTCCCTATCCGAGATAATCGACACCGGTACTCCATGCACTCTCACAATTTCTACCACATACAGCTTCGCCAATTTTTGCAAAGAATAATCAACCCGCACTGGGATAAAATGTGCAGACTTTGTCAACCGATCAACTACCACCCATACTGAGTCTTTCTTAGTAGGCGTAAGGGGAAGCCCACTAACAAAGTCCATGGCGATTCTCTCCCACTTCCACTGCGGAATCTTTATCGGCTGAAGTAACCCCGAGGGCACCTAGTGTTCAGCCTTGACCTGCTGACACGTTAAGCACTTCCCTACAAACTCAGAACTCTCGCTAAGACTAGGCCCCCAAAATTGATCTCAGAGATCTCAGATAACTTGATTCCTCCGTGATGCATAGCATATGGACTACTATGCGATTCTCAAGAATCTTCTCGCTTAACTCCCCATCTCTAAGATACATACCCTACTCGAAACATAACACTCCATCATTGCTCAAAATATAGTCTACCAACTCCCCATCCTCGAACTTGTCGTAGCTTAGCACTTAGATCATCGCTCACCAACCTGCCTTTCTTTCACCGACTCAACCATGCCGACTTTACTTGTAACTCGCTAGTAAACTTCCGTCATTATATGTGCTAAGATGTGCAAACATCGCCTCGAGATCCGACACTACTTTTCGACTTAGGGCATCTGCCACCACATTTGCTTTGCCCGGGTGATACTCTATAGAACAATCATAATCTTTCAACAACTCCACCCATCTTCGCTGTCTCAGACTCAGCTCTTTTTGGGTCAACAGATACTTAAGACTCTTGTGGTCCATATAGATCACCGACTTCTCTCCATACAAGTAGTGCCTTCACACCTTTAGTGCAAAAACCACAGTAGCCAACTCTAGGTCATGCGTCGGGTAATTAACCTCATGAGGTCTTAACTGCCGAGACGCATAGGCAACAACCTTCCCTTCTTGCATTAAAACGCATCCCAATCCTGTGTGAGAAGCATCACAATACACCACAAAGTCCTTTCCTGCCATAGGCTGAATTAAAATCGGAGCTTCAGTCAAAACCTTCTTCAACCTCTCAAAACTTCCCTGCTACTTGTCCGTCCACGCGAAAGGTGCCTCCTTTATCAACAATTTCGTCAAAGGTGCTGCTATAGACGAGAACTGTAGCAGCCCAAGTATGACCCTAATCAAAATGGTGGTTTCGAGACCACGAATTCGAGTTAGAAAATATTTTAATACTTTATTTGATATATATGTTATGTGTTTGAGCATGTGTTAAAATATCATAGAATTATTTGCATGTTTGAGTAGCTAATTTAAGAAAAAGGATCGAATTGCAAGAGTGATAAAATTTGGTCAATTGTATGATTGAAAGGATTAAAACAAAGTGTCTTTCTAATTAAGGGATTTTATGTTGCAATTGTCCCTATTTCTCTTTTAGTGGATGGGAAAGGGTATTAAATTATGTGTTTGTTTGATTTTATTAGTTAAATATATATTTATATAAGTTATCATTACATCACTTTTTTTTAGATAGTGGAATAAAAAGAAAACATAAAATATTGAAAGGCCATTGCATGTTCATCATTTCCATTCTTTCTTAGCCAAACTAGTAAAGGAAAAAGGGAAGAGAAGTCAAGAAGGTTCGCCTCATTCACTTCAATTGTGTAATTTTAGCTTTGAAATGTTAATAATTTTTGCATTTTTGAGATGCTTGTTCACTCCATTATCTAGCCCATGTGTTAATTTTGAGTAATGGTCTTGTATGTGAGTTATGCCATTGTTGGTAACTTGAGTTTGTATGAATATTTTTATTTTGATAGAAAATGAGAGCTATGAACTAGGTGGATATATTTTACTCTTGAGTCTTAATTGAATATAGTTAATTAGAAATTATTTTCAAAAATATTGCCATGGAAGGGCTAAGTTGAGAAAATATAAAAGTATATGGACACAAAAGTCCTTAGGAAGTTTCGCTATAAAGGATGATAGACTAATTTTGAGAAAATCATGATGTATTGTATGAGGGACTAAATTGTATAGATTGTAAAAGTTAGGGTAAATTCATAAAGTTGCTAAATTATTGGGTTATGGATCAAATTGAATGATTATAAATTTATTGAGTTTAAATTTGAAATATTTAGATCAAGAGCCAAAGGAATTGGTTTGGATCGGGAAAACAAAATTTATCGAATAGCCGGAAGCGTAATTCGTCAATTTACGAGGTAAGATTTTAAGCAATTGGGTTGAATAAAAGTTTATTTATATATTGTTGATGTCATTATGTTTAATTCCTTAGTGCCGAAAGTGACAAGGAATTTAATTAGTGATAACCTAATGTGTGAATTGAATTTATATATATGTACTAATTGATAATTATATGTGGAAAAGAATTGAGAAAGATGTATGTATTTGAGTAAGCGATATATATATACAAGTTTTTATTGCGAATGAGACATGGAATTTAATTGTGTTATTGATCGATATGTATCAAGTACATATAATTGGTTATTAGATAATTTGATTTGTGGAATTGAGTATATTGGTAGGTAAATTGCCAAAGTAACATAGTATGGAAATTCATTAGTTATGTATATATATATGATTTAGAAAGGAGCTAAATGTGAATATGTAATGAGATGGATAATTATACCTAATGTATGATTAACAATACATATTTGTGTATATGTATTTGGGTTATGCCGAATGTGAAAGTATGACCTATGGAAATTGGATTGTTGTTATTGGGTAAATATATATATATATACATGAGTATGAAATTGATATGTTTGGATTGGAAAATAATTATGGGTTGATTAGTAATTAATTGTGGAATATGAAGTGAGCAATGGTAGTGATTGAATAAACAACTACACGTTTAGGTAAGTAACGGCTCTAAGTGAGCGACACGTTACGGAAAATGGCACTGTGTGTGTGGAAAATGCTAAGTAACTACTCTATGTGAGCGATACGTTATGGGAAGTGGCACTGTGTGTGCGTAAAGCGAAAATGCTAAGTAATGGCTCTATGTGAGCGACACGTTATGGAAGTGGCACCGTAAAAGGAAAATGCTAAGTAACGACTCTATGTGAGCGATACGTTACGGGAAGTGGCACCGTGTAAAAGGACATGTGAAGTAACGGCTCTAAGTGAGCGACACGTTATGGAAAATGGCACCGTGTGTGCGAAAATGCTAAGTAACTACTCTATGTGAGCGATACATTACGGAAGTGGCACCGTGTATACGGACATGTTAAGTAACGGCTCTAAGTGAGCGACACGTTACAAGAAATGGCACTGTGTGTGCGGAAAATGCTAAGTAACGGCTCTATGTGAGCGATACGTTATGGGAAGTGGCACTGTGTGTGCGGAAAATGCTAAGTAACGGCTCTATGTGAGCGATACGTTACGGGAAGTGGCAATCGTGTGCAGAAATGCTAAGTAACGACTCTATGTGAGCGATACGTTATGGGAAGTGGCACTGTAAAAGGGGCATGTTAAGTAACGACTCTATGTGAGCTAAACGTTACGTGTTTGTACCACGTGTGGGGTTTTCAGATTTTCCTAAAGACGGAAACAATTAGTGGAGGTAAATGTATGTGTCGTATTTATGTTATATGATAGTTCACTTTCAATGTAAATCGGTAAGTTATTTTGTGTGGAAATTCAATATGTGATTTATACGGGTTTGAAGTGCAAGTATAAGTTTGGTAAGTAAAATATATATGTATGTGAAACCTATTATCGAAGGTTTGGAAGTTCGCCTTGGGATATGAGACGAGAAAGATTTCAAAAATGATATGAACTAAAGTCATGGTTATAAACCTTGGTTGTGAGTATATTATTCGACTTTGCTAGTGTAGTGTTATAGTGCATTATTGTTGTGAAGTTTGCTTATAACTTACTAAGCTTTCAAGCTTACTTTATGTATTTTTCTTATGATTATAGAGTTTCGTAGACTTGCTCGAGTTGGAAGTCAAGGAGATCTCATCACACTATCTAGTTTTTGCTTCTAAATAAATGCTTGAAGATTTGGTTATGTGGCATGTATAGACTAGTTATGATATGGTTGGTTTTGAAATTATATATATAGCCATGCTAAAATGGCTTGATTATGATGTTAATGGTTATGTATTCGGTTTTGTTATGTTAAAGTTGGAAGTATGTTTTATGGTAAATATGTTTGTAATGTGATTATTTGATTTTGCAATGAAATAATTTTGGTTAGCAGAGTGACGTGATTTTGAAAAAAAATAATAAAAATATAGGAGAAATGGAATTAGTAGGTAAGTTTAGTAATGCCTCGAGCTCGACTCCCAAGAATCGGTCTCTGTAAAGGGTGTTACAAGAACCTTCTACAAATCTCCGTAGTAGCCTCGCTAATCCCAAGAAATCGCGAACCTCCGCCAATCGACCTAGGTGATTTCCAATCTAACACCGCCTCAATCTTCCCGGATCTACCCTTATCCCTTCCGCAGACACCACATGACCCGTAAAAGCAACCTCCCTCAACCGAATTCACACTTGCTGAATTTGGCATACAACTTCTTCTCCTTAACACTTGCAACACCACCAAGATGCTCATCATGTTCCCTCGACTTGAATACACCGTGATGTCGCCTATGAACACAACGACGAATCGATCCGGTAGGTTAGAAAACCCGATTCATCATATCCATAAACACAAATTGGGCGTTCACAACCCGAATGGCATCACTAGGAATTCATAATGCCCGACGAGTCCGAAAAGCTATTTTATGGATATCCGCTTCTTCACCTTTGAGTTGGTGGTATCCCGACCTTAGATCTATTTTCGAAAATACCACATTCTTTGTCGATCAAACAAGTCGCTTATCCTCGCAATGGTACTTGTTTTTGATTGTTAGCTTATTCAGCTGCCGGTAGTCTATGCACATCCATATAGACCCGTACTTCTTCTATACGAATAAGACTGGTGCTCCCCATGGAGACACGCTGGGTCAGATAAACCCACGATCAAGCAACTCCTGGATCTGAGCCTTGAGCTCAACCAACTCGTTTGGTGCCATTCTCAGACGGAGCGATAGATACCGGCGCTGACTGCAACAAATCAATCCCAAATTCCACCTCGCGATCCGAGGCAACCCCGACGCTTCCTTCGTAAAATAGCCCCAAACTCTTTCACCGTCCTAACCTCACCTACACGCTTCCCTTAGCCTCCAAGGCACTAACAAGCATAAAAAAGCCACACATCCTTTCCTCACCATCTTCTCTCGCTTTAAGGGCTGACACTACATTCGACAAGTAATTTCTCCATTCCCCATCACTACAATCTTTTGTCGCCTAAGTTTTCAATGACATGCGCTTAGCAAGACAAATAGATTTGCATGATACCTCACCACCACCCATGCCTAATATTAGGTTAAACTCCCGAATGGTAGTTCCATTAAGTCACCGGAAACTTCACTCCCCGAACCTCTAAAGGCACTTCCTTAAAGAGTTTGTCTACTATTACGATTGCCCTAAGGGACTAAGTACGCTTATCTTCCTAGGTACAATCTCAAAGTTTACATTCGAGTTCCAAACTACTTCACTAGCAATATAAGAATGAGTTGACCGATGTCTATTAAAGCAATAAAGGGTAATCCAAGAATAAGAAACATACCGTGATTACATTCTACAGATCCCCCTCGCGACGCTCCGCCGCATAAACCAATCTCGGCTGTCTCAAGACCAACCCCCAACACCTCTGCCGGTGCTCCACGACCTCACCAAAACCATTCCTCCATGGTTCAACCACGACCCTTCATCGTCACGACCACCTCTTCCCAACAGACATATCCCCGCCTACTGCTCGAGCCCTTTCCAACTCTTGAGGAAAATTCCTAACCAAATGAGCCTTGGACCTACACTGGAAACATTCCTTATTCTCGTCTCAAGACTCTCCTCCGCATGAGCTCTCCCAGATTTAGTACATAGATGACTCGATTCTCAGAATCGCAATCGTGCACTAATGAATTTTCAACCCTTGGTCTTTTCTAGAAAGCCCCAGATGATGTTGAAGGCCCAAAACTCCTCTTATTTCGGTTTCTATCTCTATCCCTATTCTATCTCTCAGTCCTATTGACCTCCTCGGCTATCCGACCTTTCTCTACTAGAATAGTAAAGTCCCTCTCTCTATGCGGAGCAATCAACACTCGCAGCTCATCTTTCAGTCCATCTTCGAATTGGACACACCTCTCATAATCAGTAGCCACGATGCCCCGAGCATACCTGTTCAATCGTAAAAATTCTGCCTCGTACTCAGCTACTGATTTACCACCTTACACTAAATTGAGGAACGCCTTCCTCTACGTGTCCACATAATTAGCTCCTACGTACTTTCCCTCAAACTTGATCTTAAAATAACCCCAGTCCACTCGGTCCGTAGGGGTACCTTCCTTGACTATGAGCCACCATTGGTAAGCCTCATCTCGGAGCAACGAAACAACACCTTTTAGCTTCTCCTCGGTAGTGAAATCCAAATCGTCCATGATCCTTTCGACTACCTCTAACCAGTATTCTGCCACATTCGGAGCTACTCCCGACACTCCCCTAAAAACCTCAACTCCATTTGCTCTAAGTCTCTCAGATACTGACTTTCGAGCCCCATTTCCCATACTCGCTCCAGCCACTCACTCTAAAACTCGCAAAGATAGCCTCGTGATATCTGGCCATCTCCTCCTCTCTCCTTTTGGAATTCTACCTCTACAACTGGTGGTGGTGCTTCATTTTCGTAACCCCGACTGCACCTAACTGGTTCCGAACACGCCATTCTACCTCTACCACGCCTTCGCACATTTCGACCACGTCCCCTAGAACTCATGTCTACATTCGTGATTTAATCTGCTTAAGAATTTTATGAATTAGTTTTTGTTCCACAATTTATCGCGAATAGTCTTATGTTTGATAGTTCTAATAAGTGGTTCTTTCGAATTCATACACACACAGAGTCTCAAGTTCATTCATCCAATCATCAATATTTATGAACTTGCGTTCATTACAGAAAAGTGTTGTGGTTTCATTGTTGTTGTTCTCCACTACCCAAGGGTATTTTCGTAATTTGTCTTATAGGGGGTATTTTGGTAATTTTCCAAATTAGGGTATTTTAAAATTTCGCAAAATAGAGATTTTTGATATTTTTGCAAAATAAGAATACTTGGTAAGAAGATTCAAGGGTAATATGGTAATTTTATAATCTGAGGGTATTTTTGTAATTTTACAAACCAGGTCTGAGGGTATTTTTGTAATTTTACAAACTAGGGGTATTTTGGTAATTTTGCAAAATATGGTTCCAGGTGATTTTATGAAAAAGGGTATTTTGGAAATTTTTAATTCGGGGGTACTTTGGCAACTTTCCATAATGAGGGTAATTTGGTAATTTGTACAAGTTAGGGGTAATTTGGTCAATATGCAAATCAAGGGTATTTGGGTCATCAAGGATACTTTGGTAATTTCGAAACCAAGGTTTAAATTTTAGGGTTGTACAAAACAAGGTGACTGGTCCCTTTCGGGTTTTAATTGTTGTGTTTAGCCTGTGATTGAGTCCTCTTGGTTAGGGTAAATCGTCACTACGCACCAGGTAGGATTTGAGCGGAGAGGAGGTGAGTCACTAGGACTGTTTAAATACCAAGCTCTCCCTGAATCCAATCCTAGACATGCGCACAACGGTTGCCACACCCTTAACTCGGCGACTCACTCACATGTTTGTTTGGTTAGACTTTAAATTTTATGTAATTCGGTGTTAAAGTAAACTAATCCTAGGGTTCAATAACTCCTAATCTACTAATCTACGTCCCTATAATTCCCATATACCAATCACACAAGGGTTAGGGTACTTACCGGTGGACTTCGGGCCGGACGATTCGAGTGCCATGCTCCACAAAGCCCTTTTTTCCTGAAAATTTTCTTTGACCCACTAAAACACAAAATGAAAACATTTATGGGCTTCAAAAATCCATAGGCCAAGTGTAGAAACATGGCTCTGATACCAATTTGTAACACCCCAAACTCAACCCAAAACACTACGGCCGAATTCGGAATGCTACAAGAAAACCTTAGGTTGAAAAACGGCTAAGTGATGATAAAACTTGCATGTAGCGGTGTTAAAGTCGACATGAAAAAAGTGCTTAACTAAACCCCTAATGATTCTTTTAAAACAGATTCAATTTCTTAGAATGACCTTTCACTTGGAAAACAATTTGAAGTTCAAGTTTAATTGAAAACGGTCCTTTTTCAAATCTTTTAAAGAATCCGAGTGATTACGAGAATCTCAGCTAGAAAACCTTAAATAAGTTTTTAAAGTAATAAAAGCGCCACGATTTGAAATTTCGCTTGCAACTCATCGATCCATGACTAGTCTAGCATAAACCATAATGAAAACCCAAAATAGTTAAATGGCCTTATTACATCAAACAACCCAAATAAACTCAAATTAAAAACAACATCTCGAATATGGAAATCAAGGTCTGCATGGCCATCTCGAATCCCATTCAAGCCCGGTCCAAACATCACGAATCACCTGTATTGTTTGGTAAAAAATTGGGTGAGTCAACCAACTCAGTGTGTAATTAGTCCATAGATTTCCACGTATGGGCCTAGCCCAAAACCACACCAATCCACATAACAGAAAGTAATGCAAAGTGCACCCAACCTAGCCTAGGGTCCATCCTCTACACACCCCCGTATCCAACCACCACACACCAGGGGATTACTAAATCGACCCTCCAACCTCTACACACCAATTTGGCTAGCCATGCCATCCACCAAGTGGTCGAGCCACTGATCCACGTGATCAAATCACAATATAATCCACAACGTGACCGTATTCAACGTCAATCCACGATGAGGCGCATAACCATCACCAACCACGGTGATGGCACAAAGCCGATACCAACCATGATGAGGCAATCGAGCCGATTATCAATCCATGTGAGGCTCAGAGCTATCACTAAACCACGCATATAAATGTACACCCCGCCTTTCCTTCATATATACAAATCCCGCCAATGCTTATGCAACATACGATAGTGATGTGATGAAATAATGCATGAACATATTAATCAAACATACAACACATATATACAACAATAACCACAATTTTATCGGCATTTAACACTGACCTGATTATCGACATACCAACTAAGGGTATCCATCTCATTATTGCCACTACACTAATCATCACACTTATAACACATACAATATTTTATGCATACTCAGAAAATTGCGTAATAATCACACACCTGATAACCTGAATGCTTTTGCTTTACTCCCCACTTGTCGAATCGCCTCTAAAAGACCATAGTCGAATCGGCCAATCTTAATAGACAATATGGCTCGTGGGTCAATATCTAGACCCTCTTTACCTTGTTTGTCTAAATCTCAAACTGCACTTGCCTATGGAGTCCGTCAATCCCTATACACTCAAGTCGATTCGGTTTCAACACAAAAATACCTATAGAAAAAAGCCCTTGACCGAATATTAACCCCTTACCTTATGCAATCAAACCCACGAGATCCTTAGCGCTTCCTTCCTTTGGCTACACATGAAAGAAACACAAAATTAAGGCCCTACTAAGGTTCGGCCATCCCAAATAACTAAGGCCAACCATTTGGTTTCGGCCACAATTGAAGAAGACTTAAAATCGATTGCTAAGAGAAAGGTACTTACCACCAACGCTTGCTTGAAGAGACTAAAGGAAAGTAATCGATGGCACTACCCTTGTAGGTTCAGCCTTTGAGAGACGTCAAGAAAGAATGATTCAGAAAAATAGTGATACGAATGACCAAAGAAAGAAGAAAAAGACTAACACTTTTGGCTTTGAATCCAAAGAGAAAGGTTTCGTCTAATGAGGAATGTTTCGGCTTTAAAGGTTTGTGAAAAAGAAGAGAGAGTAAGGGTCAACAAGGTTTGGCTATAGCTCTCCAATGGAGATGGGATATTCGGCCACAAAAGAAAAAGGTGTAAGCTTAAGGTTGAGAAAAGAAAAGAAGACTTAGAAGAAGGCTATTAGCATTTCGGCACCTACCTCCTACCAAAGCTTTAAAACTGATTTTGCACCCCTTAGAGTCCCATATTCGGCCACTTGTTTCTCTCTCTCCCTTATCCCTTGTTTCCCTCCTACTTAGCCGAATCTTCAAGCTCTCCAACCCAATCTATACCTCATCCTTTCCAAAGTCCAAATGCCATCCAACTCTCCCTCCTCCTTGACGCAAAAAGCCACTTAAAATGCTATCTTCGTAGCTCGAACCTCCTCCCCCTTGACACCCCTTGTTGACGCACACTCCTCCCTTTCTACTAGGTGCTACCTTGCCACTCCACTGCTCCCTTTCTTGTGTCATGTTCCACCCATAATTTCTTTTAAAGCCTAGCTCTCCTAGCTCCCCTCTACTCAGGTTAAAACTAAAATTTTCCTATGACTTCTATCCAAGTCCAAGGTTTCCCCAAAACCCCCAAACACTTCTAACCATCATACAGAGCATATTAACACACAGATACAAATTAAAATATGCACAACCCCCGAACCTCGAATATTACAACTGCTAAAATAAAACAATTAGGCAACTGATCAAATCAAGTCTCGATAGAAGGGTAGTCAAGAGAAATGGTGATAACAAATACAAGATGGGTTATAGGTTTAATATTAGTGGGTGAATCAATAAAAGGGTTATTTGGATCAAAGGAGTTCACTAGGGGTTAATTGTGAGGGTAGGCTGATAAACTGTAACACTCCAAACCCGCCTAGACGTTACGGCCGGATCTGGCGCGTCACATAGAAAGGTCTTTGAAAAATAAATTAATTTCGTGTTTGTTAAAAAGTTGAAACCTTAAGTTTAGATATTTGTTTGTAAAGACTCCGATCACTTTGACGATATGTTGATAAACCAAGTGTTTGCTTTAGAAAAGTTGCTCGTTGAAAAGGATGCATCTCTCTTGAAAATTTTGAGTTCCGTTATTTGTTTATAAAAGCCCGATTCACTTATTGTCTGTTTCTTTAAAAAGTTGTTATTATTTTGAAAACTGCTTTGGTTAAGAAATTCGAAGTTGAAAACTTGCCGAAACGTGATATTTTGAAAACAGTTTGTTAATTCTTTTAGAAAAACTCCCGTATTAAACATTTATCAGTAAAAATAATGAAAAAGCAGGTTTAAAAGAAAAAAAAAGTCTAGAGGCCTTATTACAAAAAAATAGACCCAACTAATTAACTTTAAAAATAAGATAAAAACTGAATTTAGTAAGGTTTGCGAGAAATCTACGATGTATGGCCACCACTGAGTCCTCCACGGCTCCAAGTCCTCTATCGCTGGGGATTACTTACGAGATTAAAGAAAAGGGGTGAGTTATGAGAACTTAGTGTGTAATCTCCTAAACTGGCGCTAATTGGGCCCGAGCCCATAAGACATCAATTTGGGCCAAAGCCCTATAATCATGAAAGTGCAAGTGAAGTAGTGCAACCCAACCCAATCTAACCAACACACCCATGACCAACCGATCACACATGTGGGGATCAAGTCAACCCACCTCACGATCACACAAAATTGCGTACCAAGTCGCTAATCACGAAATATTTGTGGTCGAGCCAACGGATCA
>CP106723.1:9797695-9962111 GCA_025506655.1 Gossypium rotundifolium | reverse complement strand
GAGAAATCCACCGTCTTGAGTAGAAATCCGACTTCTTGAGATGGATCCACCGCTATCTTGAATGATTCCCACAAATGTGATCTTTAAAGCTTGGCTCCTTGGCCTAGCGAACCGCCCCCTCTCAGGATGCACTTAGGGTGTTTATATAGGCTTTTAGCATCCTTTACTTGGTCCTTAAGTGTCCTAAATTAAGTATGCTTCCTACTCGGTGTTTGAACAGGATTTGAAAAGTGTTTCTTTGGCTCTAAATATCAAAATCTGAGTAAAATTTCTCTCTCCCGTAATAAGGGCATGGCCATGGCACACGCCCGTGTAAATTGTGGTTGGGTCATGTCTCGATTCTATCGGTTGGGGCACGACCGTGTAAATCGTGGAATGGCTGTGTCTTAGTTAATTACCGAGGCACGGTCGTGTGGCTTGAAGTCTAGGCCGTGTTGATTTCTTCTTTGGCCCAAATTGGCCCGTTTTAAGCCCATTTCTTGTTAATTATGAAAAGAAAGGATTAAAAGCACCTTTTTACATAAATCAGGGCTAATTCATCCTAAAAGCACCTTTTTACACGGGCTTAAAAGCCCATTTCGTGTTGATTTATAAATTAGGGCTAATTCATCCTAAAAGCATACTAAATATAGGGTTAAAATATGTTACTTTTACGGTTTATCAAGATTCTGAACCTGAGCTAAGGCAAGAACCTGTGGTAAGTGAAGGTAAGGTTGAGGTAAGCCAAGAAAAGCCAAAACTGGTAATTAAAGAATACCAACCTCGTACACCATATCCCGATGCGGTGAAGAAAGACAATTTAGATGAACAGTTCAGGAAGTTTCTTAAACTTTTAAAGAATTTACATATTAACTTGCTGTTTCTTGAAGCTCTTTTGCAGATGCCTGATTCAAGGAAATTTTTAAAAGACCTTCTAACAAACAAGCGGAAGTTAGACGATGAATCACATGTGGAACTAAACGCAGTATGCTCATCAATGTTACAAAACAAACTATGTAATATCTTGGAATAGGGGCTATTTTTGTTATTGCATTGTTTGCATGTGTTTGATCTGCAATGTGGTTATTTTTGATGTTTTGGGGCTTAGTTGTAAGCCTAGTGTAAGCTCGAGTGGTAGAGAAAATTTTAGTTTTGAAGCATTAAGTGAATGGAGCTGAAGGAGCTGGGGGTTATAGGTATTTTTAGGTGGATTTTAGCACAAGAATGGAGCTAGTTGAGTGGCAAGAAATGCGCCACTTAGAGCTTGTGGGTGTCACGCCTTGCAAGGGGAAGAGGTCATGTGTTCGAGCTACAGAAGCCACACATTTTGCTTCTATTTTGCGGCATGGAGGGGGAGAAGTTGTGTGCAGTTCAAACTTCGCGCCATAGACCAAGTCAAATAATTCAAATGGTGGGCAAGGAGTGAATTAAGGAGTGAATTAAGATTTGACTAATTCAAATCGATTTGAATTAGTGGCTATGAGTGAGCTTAGGAGGTGGCCGAATGTTGGAGTCTTCATGGGGGAAGTGGCCGGTTTGGTAAGTGAGTTGGTGGGGAGTGCCAAAATTCTTTTGGCAATTTGTGTGATTTTCGACCAGCCTTAGTCTAGTGCCTAGCCAAATTTTCAAAGAAGTCTCTCACTTGTTTTCCATTGAAAACCGAAAATCCCCAAGCAACATCTATTTTGTCAAAACTTGCTTTGTTTTTCCATCATTTCTTTGGCAGCCGAATGCTTTTGGAGTTCGCAAGCTTTTAGTTCTTTTTACTTTCTTCTCTTCTTTTTATCTTTGGCCGAACCATATACCCTCCTACCTCTCTTTGTTCTTTTTCATTTGTGTTAAGCCGAAACTTCCCCTCATCTAGTAGTTTTCATATTGGCCAAATTCTCCACTTATTTCTCTCCATTTCACTTGAGCTGAAACCATCTCATCTTGTCCTATCAAACTTTCTTTCTCTTTTTTCAAAGCCCTTGCCGAAACCTTACCTCTATTTCACCCCTTCTCTTCCTCTCTTACCACTCAAGCCGTACCATAAGTGGTGTTAAACACCTATATCCGAGCCTTGATTGATAGCTTTAAACAAGCACTTCCGAATCTTCTTCTCTTTTTGTTTAAGTCTTGGCCGAATTACAAGCAAGGGGGTGGTCTCTTCTCTTTTTCTCTCCAATCGGGTTTTTAGAGAAAGGTTAGTGCTAGGTCGAATGCCTATTTCTTCCCCTCCCTGTTCTTTAACGACTTTTGCATGGTAAGAGTTGATTCGACATTTGATTGGGAGTGTGCTAATCGATTGTTTTGGAACCATTTTGTTATAGGGTCTCCAAAATTTCGAAGCAGTCAAGTGAAGCCTCCACTTGAGAGTGAACGGTTGGTAAGTGGTGGTAAGGGTTTGTTTTGTTGGTTTATTCTCTTAGTTTTGTTAAGCCAAAGCCTTCAAGGATTAACTGTTCTTTTTATCAGGGTGTGGCCGATTGTCAGAGGAACCATCTGTTGGTTTGGGATTTGGTAGGAAACCAAATCATTCATAAGGTAAGGGTTTGAGCGTTAACCCTCTTAAGTTATTTGGTTTGGCCGATTGGTATAAGTTGCTAATCTCATGTTTGGCCGATTATAGGAGCAAGGTAATCGAGGGTCTTAGATCGGTTCTTTGGGATTAAGGCTTGCGTATTAACAGGTGTGTAAACTAACACACTCTTTACTTAGTAATATGCTTAATAACCTGATTGCTTAATAAAGCCAAAACAGTATGGTTGATTGATATGATACCTTATGGGGTATGTGCACGGATTCGGGTAAGTCCGTTTCATTTCGAGTTCTGTTATTGATATGATATCATGATCTATGATGTATGTATTATGAGATGCTACACTAAACATATTAGCATGATTTGCATGATTTGCACGTTTTGCATCAGTATGGTATGTTTATGGGTGATGTGAGAGGAGGGGGAATATGATATCCGTGTCTTTGGGACACCAGAGGTTTGGCACCTCCAGTGGTTTGGTACCACAGATCGATTTATTGTGACTTTGGGTCACCAGAGGTTTGGCACCTCCAGTGGTTTGGTACCACAGATCGATTTATTGTGACTTTGGGTCACCAGAAGTTTGGCACCTCATAGCGACTTGTCCCAGTGGCTTAGTACCATAGTGGGTTGGCCCCACAGTTGATATTGCGGGATCGTCGCCAGTGATTTGGTATCACACGTGGGTTGGCCCCCGACTTGACTAATCGTGACTTGGTCACGGTGATTTAGTATCACAATTGTGTCTTTGGGACACGGAGGTTTGGCACCTCATAGCGACTCGTCCACGTGGCTTAGTACCACCAGTGGGTTGGCCACACTATTGAGATCTGGGATCGTCGCCGATGATTTGGTATCACGTGGGTTGGCCCTACATATGGATTATTCGTGACTTTGGGTCACGGTGGTTTGGCACCACATTGATGGATATCGTGACTTTGGGTCACCGGTGGTTTAGCACCACCGGTGGTTTGGTACCACGGGGTAGAAAAGGTGTTATGGATGGTTAGGATCGGGTGCATTAATTGTATTGCTTTGTTATGTTGTGTGTTAGTATGTTGCATTCATCGGGAGGGATTTATGCCTTTGAGTCTTGCGACTCACCTTCTCCCTTATCATTTCAGTGACACTTAGATCGCGGACCTAGATTTGGGTGGACTCGAGGTGACCATGCTAAAAATAAAGTCGGACTTACTTGATTTTCAAACTTGGTACTTTACCTTATTTAATTTCATTTGATTTTGTTGGGATTGTAAAAGGCCTTTTAAAATTTTACTTTGGTTATTTTTATGCTTAAATTTGATTTCAGATATGCCTTAACAAAATATTGGGTAATAATCGATAAAACTTGGAAAGACAAGGTTTGCAAAACTACAAAGCGATATGTTTTAAACTTTACCCCCGGGTATCACGCTGTAATTTAAAATGAATGTAACTCAAATGTTTTTTGCAAATTCAAGCTGAATCAAAATGTTTTTAAGCAACTAAAAAGGAATAACTCGAATTTCCAAATGATATAAATTAGTTTTGCAATTGGATTCCACTAAGTTTTCCAAACTTCTGGGTTAGCAAAGTGTACTATCAGTTTCAAAACCATCATGCCCAAGATTTTTTTACAAAGTACAAATACAGCAAAGAATTTTCTTCAAACCTTTATCCGGAAACCTAACCTCTCAAATATGTTTTCCCCGTAACATGCCAGATTCGGTCGTGGTGTATTGACCGGGTTTGGGGTGTTACAATTAGGTATCGAGCACTGCTCAAAGGCTCATTTGTGGGCCAG
The DNA here is from genome assembly GCA_025506655.1 of Gossypium rotundifolium. NCBI lineage: Eukaryota > Viridiplantae > Streptophyta > Magnoliopsida > Malvales > Malvaceae > Gossypium > Gossypium rotundifolium. The sequence goes on along the minus strand of CP106723.1, from coordinate 9,957,828 downwards.
AGGCCCAAAATGTTTAAAAAGATTGGTTTAAGTGATGTTGTTTAAATAAATGGTTTGAAAGGCATGGCACCGAGACTCCGGCACCAATCCGCCCAGGTAAGTACCCCTTACTATTACTTGAGATTTTGATATAATGTGACTGAATGACTAGCGGTAGTAAACTACTTTAGAAACTGAAATCGATAGGGCTCAGTGGACTCGCGAAAACAAAACTTCTTTAATAAGAGATATTCATAAGACTCTTGCCTTTAAAGACAGTGGAATATTTTCTAATGCATAAACTTCTAATCAGACAAGATGAGATATTAGTCATGAGCGCTCGAGGTGGCCGTGGTTGTGGACGTGGTCGGGGTAGGATGACAGTTTGTGAATCCGTAGGATCTAGTCAGGGGTCAGAGAATGAGATACCGGTACCACCACCAGCTGGAGGTGGTGAGTTTGAGAACAGGTGGGGAAGACGCAGTGTCTGAGCGATCTTTGTGAGTTCGGAAAGGGTAACTAGAGTAGGTGGGCGCAGGAGCTCAAAAATACGTGCTGAACGACTCGAAACAAATGAAATTTGAGGTATTCCGGTGTGTCTGGTGTGGCTCAAAGACTACTGAATATTGGCTAGAGGCGACAGGCGGATCATGGACGATTTAGACCTAAGCTCTGAAGAGAAACTAAAGGGATAGTATCACTTCTTGAGATGAGTCATACCGGTGGTGGCTCATGGTTCGGGACAATCTTTGCGAGAGAAGATCTTACTTGGGATTATTTTAAGGTCGCATATCGGAAAAAGTACATTGGAGCTAGCTACATTAATGATCAACGGAAGGCATTTTGAGAAATTTGGTGCAGGGAGTAAGTGCGTAGTTTGAGTACGAGGCGAGTTCTTGAGGATGAGTCGGTATGCTAGGGGCATGGTGGCTCTTGAACACGAGAGGTGTGTTCGATTCGAGGATGGTCCGAGAGATGAATTAAGGTTCTTGATTGCTCCACGCGGGAGCGTGAGTTCGTTGTCACGGTAGAAAAGGCTAAAGTAGCAGAAGGGTTAAAAAGTCGTGAGGCGAACTTGGATAGGAACAGCAAAAGCGGAGTTTTGGATCTTACGGGTCATCGGGTAATCCTTAGAAAAGGGCTAGACAGTGGGCGAATCGATCCGTAGGTTCATTGATGCTAATCAGGGACTGCCACAGTGTAACCGTTGTTGGAAAGCTCATTAGGGAGGATGTTGGGTGGTGGAAGGGATGTTTTGAGTGTGGTTATTTGGACCACCGTGTGAGGGACCTGCCCACGTAAGTTGGCTAGGATTGACCGAGGTCGTGGCCGTGCTCGGTTTGAATAATGGACCGCCACCGCAGAGGGTCGTGGTAATGGCGAGAGGGTAATGGTTACGGTGGGCCATGAGCCTTTGGGTAGAGGTGCGGGTATTTACGAGGCAAAGACGGCCGGGGTTAGTGTATCTGACGAGGTACCGAGGAGGAGGCGACACCGGACGTCATAACCGATCGTTCTTGATCTTTGGTTCTCCATTTCTGCTTTGATTGATGTGGGTTTAACGTATTCATACGTTGCAAGTAGCATAGTGAAGACCATGGATTTAGACTCGAGATATCTTTTAGGCGGATGGTGTAATTAGCCCTCTAGGTCACTCTGTAATTGTAGATAAGTCGTATAGAGATGTACCCTAGAACTTCAAGGGTAGTGTTTGAGGTCGATCGATGGAACCGCCGTTTGGAGAGTTCGATCGATTCTTGGGATAGGTGGTTGGTCAAGTACCAAGCGAGGTTGGATTCTTGGCTAAGCGCATGGTTCTAAGGCGGCTAAGGGTGATGAGGTGATCCTGATAGGTAATAGAAGAAATTACTTGTCCAACGTGGTGTCTGCTCTGAAAGCTGAGAAGATGATCAGGAAGGGCTGTGAAGCATATGTGGTTCATGTGTATGCCTTGGAGGCTAAGGAGTCGCTTTAGGAAGGTCCGAGCAGTTAAGGAATTTGTTGATGTGTTTCGGAAGAGCTTTTGGGATTGCCACCGGATCGTGAGGTGGAGTTTGGAATAGATCATTACGGAGCTGCGCGGTGTCTATTACTCCGTATAGGATGGCACCTAAAGAGTTAGTAGAGCTTAAGGCTCGAGATCCGTGGAGTTGTTGGACCGAGGCTTTATCGGGACAAGTGTTTCACCTTGGGGAAGCCGGTACTCTTTGTCAAGAAGAAAAGCGATACTATGCAGATATGTATAGACTACTGCTTGATTGAATAAGTCGACGATCAAAAACAAGTATCCGTTGCCACGGATAGATGACTTGTTTGATCAGCTAAAGGGTGCATCGGTATTCTCAAAGATTGATTTAAGGTCTGGGTATCACCAGTTAAAGGTGAAGGAGGCGGATATCTGCAAGACGGTGTTTCGTACTCGGTATGGGCACTATGAATTTCTGGTAATGCCGTTTGGGTTGACTAACGCACCGACAGCATTCATGGATATGATGAATAGGGTGTTCCAGCAGTATTTGGATCAGTTCGTCGTGGTTTTTATTGACGACATCTTGGTGTATTCAAGGACTGAGGAGGAGCATGATGCGCATTTACGAGTTGTGTTGCAGATTCTGAGGGAGAAACAGCTCTATGCTAAGTTTAGTAAGTGCGAGTTCTGGCTGAGGGAGGTAATCTTCTTGGGTCATGTGGTGTCAGCTGAGGGGATTAGAGTGGATCCTCGAAAGATTGAGGCAGTTTTGGGTTGGAAGCCGCCTAAGTCGGTGGCTGAGATTCGGAGTTTTCTGGGCTTGACAGGGTACTACCGAAGATTTGTAGAAGGATTTTCATTGATCGCAGCGCCGATGACCAAGTTGTTAAAAAAAGGGGTTCCGTTCGTTTGGACTGAGAAGCAGCAGGAGAGTTTCGACAAGTTGAAGAAGATTTTGACTGAAGCTCCGGTTCTAATTCAACCAGAGGCAGGAAAGGAATTCACAGTATATTGCGATGCATCACATATAGGTTTGGGTTGTGTGCTGATGCAGGAAGGGAAGGTTGTGGCTTATGCATCTCGGAATTGAGGCCACATGAAGTCAATTATCCGGCCGACAACTTGGAGTTAGCGGCGAGTCTTCGCCTTGAAAATTTAGAGGCACTACTTTTACGGAGAGAGATCGATAGTCTACAGATCACAAGAGTCCAAGTACCTTTTGGCTCGGAAGGATTTGAATTTGAGGCGTAGCAGATGGATTGAGTTGCTAAAGGATTACGACTGTTCGATTGAGTATCATCCGGGCAAGGCTAACGTGGTGGCAGACGTGTTGAGCCGTAAGGTTGTAGCGGACTTAAGAGCGATGTTTGCCCATTTGAGTTTGTATGACGACGGAAGTATTACGCGAGTGCGAGTTAAGCCTCGTGGGTTGAGCAGTTAAGGAGAAATGGTTAGAGGATGAGGTTACGAATGCGCAGAGGTTGCAAGTGCGAGAATGGTAGTTTGGAGGTTCTGATTTGTCTAGTGATGGAGTCTTTGTGTTTTCAAGGGAGAGCTTGTATGCGAGGGATATTGAGTTAAGGCAGAAGATTCTTGGGGCACATAGCCCCCTACGCTATGCATCTGGAGGTAGTAAGATGTATCGGGATCTAAAGAAGCGATTTTGGTGGTGGGTTTGAAAAAGGAAGTGATGAACTTGTAGAAGTGTTTGACATGTCGGCGAGTCAAAGTGAGCATCGATTGCCGTCGAGGTTGCTTGACCGATGAAGATTCCACGATGGAAGTGGGAAAGGATAACTATGGATTTCATTAGTGGATTGCCTCTCACGCCTAGCAAGAAGGACTCGGTTTGGGTAATTGTGGATCGTCGACTAAATCACTCACTTCATTCCGGTGAGGTGGATTACTCACTTGAGAGGTTAGCAAAGTCTGTATGTGTCGAGATAGTGAGGTCTGCGGTGTGCGATGTCGATAATCTCGGATAGGGATCCCAGATTTACGTCAAGGTTCTGGAAAGCATTGCATTAGGCTCTGGGTACACGTTTGGATTTCAGCACGGTATTTCACCCGCAGTATGACGGGCAGTCGAAAAGGGTTATACAAATCTTAGAGGATATGCTACGGGGTTGTATTCTGGACTTCAGAGGTAGTTGGGAAGAGTTTCTACCATTAGCTGAGTTCACCTACAATAATAGTTACCAAGCAAGCATCAAGATGGCACCATATGAGGCATTGTATGGTAGGAAGTGTCACTCACCTACATGTTGGACGGAGTTGGGTGAACGTCAGATGTTGGGACCAGAGTTGGTCGCAGAGACTGAAGACAAGGTTAAGTTGATTGAGGCTCGATTGAAGGAAGCTTCGGACAGGCGAAGTCTTCTGGCGATCTCAAGCGTAGAGATATAGAGTTTCTTAGTGGGTGATAAGGTCTTCTGAAGGTCTCGCCATGGAAGAAAGTGTTAAGGTTAGGGAGGAAAGGCAAGTTAAGTCCGAGGTTTATTGGGTAGTATAAAGTCTTGAGACGAGTGGGACCGGTAGCTTATCGACTTGAATTGCCGGTGAGCTAAGTCGATTCACGATGTATTCCACGTTTTGCTTAGGCGATATTGTTGGATCCATCGCATGTCGAAAGCGATGGAAGATATCGAGGTGAATCTGGATTTGACCATGGAGGAGGAACGGTCTGATTCTAGATCGAGATGTGAAAGTCTGCGTGGGAAGTCGGTTCCTTTGGTAAAAGTGCTATGCCGGAATCATGGTGTGGAAGAAGCTATGTGGGAACCGGAGGATGCGATGAGGCAAAGTACCTCAAATCTTTTGATCGTAATTTCGAGGTCGAAATTATTTTTAAGGGGTAGAAGCGTAATATCACGGAATAGGGGCTATTTTTGTTATTGCATTGTTTGCATGTGTTTGATCTGCAATGTGGTTGTTTTTGATGTTTTGGGGCTTAGTTGTAAGCCTAGTGTAAGCTCAGTGGTAGAGAAAATTTTAGTTTGAAGCTTTAAGTGAATGGAGTGAAGGAGTGGGGTTATAGGTATTTTAGGTGGATTTTAGCACAACAATGGAGCTAGTTGAGTGGCAAGGAAGGTGCCACTTAGAGCTTGTGGGTGTGATGCCTTGCAAGGGAAGAGGTCATGTGTTCGATTGCGAAGCCACACATTTTGCTTCCATTTTGACATGGATGGAAGGGGAGAAGTTGTGTGCAGTTCAAACTCGCCATAGACCAAGTCAAATAATTCAAATGGTGGGCAAGGAGTGGATTAAGGAGTGAATTAAGATTTGACTAATTCAAATCGGTTTGAATTAGTGGCTATGAGTGAGCTTAGGAGGTGGTAGAATGTTGGAGTCTTCATGGGAGTGGCGGTTTGGTAAGTGAGTTGGTGGGGAGGCCGAAATTCTTTTGGCGATTTGTGTGATTTTCGGCCAGCCTTAGTCTAGTGCCTAGCCAAACTTTCAAAGAAGTCTCTCACTTGTTTTCTATTGAAAACCAAAAATCCCCAAGCAACATCTATTTTGCCGAAACTTGCTTTGTTTTTCCATCATTTCTTTGGCAGCCGAATGCTTTTGGAGTTCGCAAGCTTTTAGTTCTTTTTCCTTTCTTCTCTTCTTTTTATCTTTGGCCGAACCATATACCATCCTACCTCTCTTTGTTCTTTTTCATTTGTGTTAAGCCGAAACTTTCCCTCATCTAGTAGTTTTCATATTGGCCGAATTCTCCACTTGTTTCTCTCCATTTCACTTGAGCTGAAACCATCTCATCTTGTCCCCTCAAACTTTCTTTCTCTTTTCTCAAAACCCTTACCGAAACCTTACCTCTATTTCACCCATTCTCTTCCTCTCTTACCACTCAAGCCGTACCATAAGTGGTGTTAAACACCTATAGCCGAACCTTGATTGATAGCTTTAAACAAGCACAGCCGAATCTTCTTCTCTTTTTGTTTAAGTCTTGGCCGAATCACAAGCAAGGGGGTGGTCTCTTCTCTTTTTCTCTCCAATCAGGTTTTTAGAGAAAGGTTAGTGCTAGGCCGAATGCCTATTTCTTCCCCTCCCTTTTCTCTAATGACTTTTGCAAGGTAAGAGTTGATTCGGCATTTGATTGGGAGTGTGCTAATCGATTGTTTTGGAACCATTTTGTTATAGGGTCTCCGAAATTTCGAAGCAGTCAAGCGAAGCCTCCACTTGAGAGTGAACCGTTGGTAAGTGGTGGTAAGGGTTGGTTTTGTTAGTTTATTCTCTTAGTTTTGTTAAGCCAAAGCCTTCAAGGATTAACTGTTCTTTTTATCAGGGTGTGGCCGATTGTCAGAGGAACCATCTGTTGGTTTGGGATTTGGTAGGAAACCAAATCATTCATAAGGTAAGGCTTTGGCGTTAACCTCTTAAGTTATTTGGTTTGGCCGATTGGTATAGGTTGCTAATCTCATGTTTGGCCGATTATAGGAGCAAGGTAATCGAGGTCTTAGATCGGTTCTTTGGGATTAAGGCTTGCGACATTAACGGTGTGTAAACTAACACACTCTTTACTTAGTAATATGCTTAATAACTTTGATTGCTTAATAAAGCCAAAGCAAGTATGGTTGATTGATATGATACCTTATGGGGTATGTGTGCAATTCGGGTAAGTCCGTTTCATTTGAGTTACATTATTGATATGATATCATGATCTATGATGTATGTATTATGAGATGCTACACTAAACATATTAGCATGATTTGCATGATTTGCACGCTTTGCATCGATATGGTATGTTTATGGGTGATGTGAGAGGAGGGGAATATGATATCCGTGTCTTTGGGACACGGAGGTTTAGCACCTTAAGTGGTTTGGTACCACGATCGATTTATTGTGACTTTGGGTCACGGAGGTTTAGCACCTCCGGTAGTTTGGTACCACAGATCGATTTATTGTGACTTTGGGTCACGGAGGTTTGGCACCTCATAGCAACTTGTCCCAATGGCTTAGTACCACAGTGGGTTGGCCCCACAGTTGATATTGCAGGATCGTCACCAGTGATTTGGTATCACACGTGGGTTGGCCCCACGACTTGACTAATCGTGACTTGGTCACCGGTGATTTAGTATCACAATTGTGTCTTTGGGACACGGAGGTTTGGCACCTCATGGCGACTCATCCCTATGGCTTAGTACCACCGTGGGTTGGCCCCACTATTGAGATCTGGGATCGTCGCCGATGATTTGGTATCACCGTGGGTTGGCCCCACATATGGATTATTAGTGACTTTGGGTCACCGGTGGTTTAGCACCACATTGATGGATATCGTGACTTTGGGTCACCGGTGGTTTGGCACCACCGGTGGTTTGGTACCACACGGGGTAGAAAAGTGTTATGGATGGTTAGGATCAGGTGCATTAATTGTATTGCTTTGTTATGTTGTGTGTTAGTATGTTGCATTCATCGGGAGGGGGATTTATGCACTAAGTCTTGCGACTCACCTTCTCCCTTATCATTTCAAGTGACACTTAGATCGCGGACCTGGAGCCGGGTGGACTCGTGGTGACCATGCTAAAAATAAAGTCAGACTTGCACTGATTTTCAAACTTGGTACTTTACTTATTTAATTTCATTTGATTTTGTTGGGATTGTAAAAGGCCTTTTTAAAATTTTACTTTGGTTATTTTTTATGCTTAAATTTGATTTCAGATATGCCTTAACAAAATATTGGGTAATAATCGATAAAACTTGGAAAGACAAGGTTTGCAAAACTACAAAGCGATATGTTTTAAACTTTACCATCGGGTATCATGTTGTAATTTAAAATGAATGCAACTCAAATGTTTTTTGCAAATTCAAGCTGAATCAAAATGTTTTTAAGCAACTAAAAAGGAATAACTCGAATTTCCAAATGATATAAATTAGTTTTGTAATTGGATTCCACTAAGTGTTCAAAACTTCCGGGTTAGCAAAGTGCACTATCGGTTTCAAAACAATCATGCCCAAGATTTTTTTACAAAGTACAAATACAGCAAAGAATTTTCTTCAAACCTTTATCCAAAAACCTAACCTGTCAAATACGTTTTCCCCGTAACATGCCAGATTCGGTCGTAGTGTATTGACCGGGTTTGGGGTGTTACAAACTACCACGAAAATTAAAAGACCCAGGGAGTTTTACAATTCCATGTTTAATTGGTAATTTATCTGTTGATAATGCTTTAGCTGATTTGGGGGCAAGCGTCAATGTCATTCCTTATAAAATGTTTAAACAACTAGGTCTAGGGAAACCCAAACAAACTAGGATGAGTATTCAATTAGTTGATAAGACTATTTGAATTCCTAGGGGTATAATTGAAGAGGTACTCCTTAAAATTGACAAATTTATATTCCCCATTGACTTTGTTGTTTTAGATATGGATGAGGATAATACGATTCCTTTAATTTTAGGAAGGCCCTTTTTAGCAACTGCCAGATCCAAAATTGATGTTAGTACAGGTGAACTCACACTTCGTGTAGGTGACGAATCAATCAGTCTTCAAGCTTTCGACTCAGCTGGGACATCGAGTGATAAAAGTGAGAACGTAAATTCTATTGATAATCATTTGGTTTAACTTTCTTTACAGGAAGCACCACGAAAGTACACAACTAATCCAGATATTAAACCTCGTGCGAATAAAGAAGAAATTTATGAGGAACGAAGGCTTCAGATTGATGAACTAGATGAGTGGAAGGCACATTTCAAGGAGGAATCAAAACCACACGAAGTGAAACTGAAGGAACCCCTAGACAAACTTATAGGAACATCTAATCACTTCAAAATAGGAGATCAGGTACTGTTAGAGAAAACAGACCCTCGAACCGCCACTTTAGACCTCAATACAAATGAAGAGATCCCTTTTAAGGTACTTAATGTCTTCCCATACGGCACAGTCAAGGTAAGCAATTCTACATTCGGCACTTTTAAGGTAAAATCCACTCGACTCAAACTATATAATGATAGCATGAGAAAGGATTTCCACCTCCACAAACCACCATGATTATGCGAATGAGAGGTAAAGTTGAGCTTAAGACTTTAAACGAGCACTTCTCGGGAGGCAACCTGAGCACTAACCCCGTTAAATTTTACATTTATATTATTTTTATCTTCTTTCTTTTAGCACCTAATTATAAACTAATCAAAGTTTAGATTTCCATACCACACGACCTTGCACACGGCCAATTCTACTGTGGTACGTGTGGACACTATGAATTTTAGTAGGGGCGTGGCGGAGATCGTGCAGACCAAGGACGAAAATATTTTCCCCAAGACATGGGCTCCAATTAAACGCCACTGCCATGCGATGCGACCATGGTCAAAACTGCCTAAAGAACATGGGTATGGCCGTGCGACACGGCCGTGGTCGACATTATCAACTTTTTCACATATCGCCACCACCACCAACTCGAGATCACTCCAATGATGAGGACCTTTGAGTCCTTTTATTATTTTATTTTTTACTTTTACTTTTATTTTTTATTTTTTAATTTTGATTATTAAATATAATTTGATTTCTTTTATCTCTGGTCGTCTAACTCTCGAGTATCTTTAACAACACCCATTAAATAGTACTCCTAAAATTTAGCGATGACTTGCGGTTTAAAAGGTTCAATGTGCTACTCCAAGAACGAAAACATCACCGGAGTATTCACTGCCACACTAACCTATGTTTAAGTCATCATTATTAATCATCCTCCAAGGATTTCATCCAAAATTCAAAAAGTTTCACTTCTCTCCCTAACTTATGATTTTCTTACTATATTATGAATATATATTTGTACATTGAGGGCAATGTACATCTTAAGTGTGGGGGGTGAATTTTATGCATAACTTTTTAAATTACTCAATTATGTCTTGTCTTAAGTGATCTTCTCATATCACTAATTTGTCTTAAGTGATCTTCTCATATCACTAATTAGAATGAAATTTCGATGATTTCGATTTTTATTGATATATTTTAGATTAAGTCATTGATAATTATACATTGATAATTTAAACTTTAAGATACTAGAGAATCAAGCATGATGAGTCTATTTTCAAAAATTAAAATTTTGTTAGGTTGTCTACCTGAATCTAATTATTACCTTGAAGTTTAAAATTTACAAGGTTGTCATAAAAAACCCATAATTTTTTTGAGATTTTGAACATTTTAGAGCATATATTCTTTTCGTGCTCACTTTATTGATTATGAGTGTGTCAACATTGATTTGTTATTCTAGAACTTGCTTTGATTATACATGTCGAGACCACATCTTTGATTTGATATACTGAGATGATAAAGGCACTTAGGATTTAACCCACTTACTCCACTAAAAGCATACCTTCACAAATAACCCCTAGTGAAGCTGTAATATCCGGGATTTAGTGGTTGTGCATTTTTGCTTAAATATATGTGGAAGCATGCCTATGTGTATTTTGAATGTGTCTTGTGGATTTTGAGAACTTTAGAGTGTAGGTAAGTGCCTTAGAAAATATAAGATTTTAAGTCTTAAAGGGGGAGCTAGGCAAATAAGGCCTTAAGAGAATTTGTAGGGGAAATTGGACATAAAAGTGGGCTTGTTAAAGTGGCAAGGAGGCGCCACTTAGGGCCTTGATAAGTGGCGCTTCAAGTAGTGGAGAAGGGCTCGAGTTCGAGCGACAAGGGAAGCAAAAGGGAGTTTTATTTTGCAAGAAGGAGAAAGCAGAGGTGGACGGTAATGGGACACTAAGGGATGAGCTTTAGATGTGGTCAATTTCTTTTTAAAATTCAGCTAAGGTAGGAAGATAAATGTTGATTTATTTCAATTATTTTGAATGAGTGATAAATAGAAGTTTTAGGAGAAAAGAAGGATTAGATAGAGGAAGAGAGTTGGTAGAATGGAGGGTCTAGGTGTGGTATTTTGGCAAAGGGAGGAGTATGGCCATTTGCTTTCTTTTTTTCAATTATGCCTCTGTGAAATTCTTTCTCTGTTGAAAATCGAAAGTGAATCTTCTCTTCTCCTTTTAGTTTGCCAAAGCCGAAAACACAAGTAAGCCTAGCCGATTTCTTCATCTTTTTCTTCTTCAAGTTGATCACTCTTCCATAGAGCCGATTTGATCATAGCACTAAAAGCCAAAATATCCCTTGTGCTAGTCGGATCTTCATTTATCACCATTGCCGAATTGCTCAACCTTTCTCTTTTTCTTTTCACAATTTTCCAAAAGCCGAAAGTAAGTTCTTCCTAGACCATAGCCGATTGTTCATTAAACTCCAAAAGCCGAAACCAATTGATCAACATCTAGCCTACATAGCCGAATATCTCTGTTGGTTCAAGCAAGGGTGCAGTTGATTTCTGTAGTAAGGGGTAAGAATCAACTGTTGTTTTTCTTCTTTCTTTTCTTTTGGGTTAGCTGAAATTAGGACTCTAATCTCTTTTACTGATCTTTGGCCGAAACTATGAAGGAGGTTTCGGGATTTGGTTATTGTCGACTACAAGGAGGAGATTATTCGGGATTTCAAGGTCTAAGGTAAGCAAGTGAGGTTTTAGGCCGAAGGCCATTTATTGTGTTTAAATGTTAGAATTGGATCTAACATGTACTATATAGGATTTCGACATCTCCATAGCCAAGTGGCAATTTTGGGATTTAGATCCACAAGGTAAGGGAGTGTTAATATTCGCCAAGGCCATATTAAGTGTTAGTGTCTAGTCGATTCGACATTGATTGTTATGGAGGAGTACAATGCATTCGGTAGACTTTCTGGATTGATGAACATGTTAGTAAACCGTGTGTAGCCCTACATTGATTCCTAATAAGATTTATGGTATTAATTTAAAACATGTGTTAATGAAAATATGAAAGATGTGGCTTACGGTACCATTTAATGGTACAGTGTATCCAGGTACGTTATCCTCTAAAGCTCATTAATAGTGTTATGAACATTGAATATGACACATATGTGAATTTGTTATGAATATGAAATAAGGTATATTGCATGATGTCTCGCATGGTTTGTATGGCGCATGGGCCATATGGGTGATATTGAAAAGGGAAGTGATCGATGTTTTTACCACAATATCGGTGACTCATGTGACATAATCGAATGTGGTGACTAATGTCGCAGTATTACTATCTGGTGACTTTGTCACATTATCCGTGGTTATGCCACAATTATAAGGGTGATGTGCGCTTGATTGGTAGCGATCGCCTTCGATGGTGTGTAGCGGATGGAGGGTCGATTTAGTAATCCCACGGTGTGATGGCGAGGTCTGATGATGTGTGGGGATGGATATTTAGGTGGGGTTGGGATTGCATCATTGCCTATATTTTCTTGTGTATGATCCGATATGCCTAAGTCGTTTGGGAGTTTGTGTTGGTTGTTTACACTCGAGTCTGTTTGACTCACCCTCGTGAGCTAACATTTTGCGGTGACACTCGATAAATGGACCGGGTCGGCGGAACTTAGTGGTGGCCATGCTCATTTCGTAATTTATTTAATTTTGAATTTTATATTTAAGATTTGGATTTATTTGGGATATGCTTTGTTGTAATAAGGCCATTACTATTAACTGTTTTATGCATGCATTTTATTTGATTTTATTATGATCGATTATTATTAAATCAAGGTTTAACAACTTCTATTGAAAATAAATTTTATATGTTTGACACCTAAACACAAATGATTTTCAATTTAATAGATATCGACTTCAAGAATAACACCGTTTTCAATTTGAACTCAACACAAACAAATCTTTCTTCAACACCACCCAAATTTTCCAAAGTAACAAACAAGTTTTTAAATGTTTTTCTCGTGGAACATGCAGATTCGATCGAGGCTCGTGGGCCTGGTTTGGGGTGTTTCAATTTGGTATCGAGCAGGTTCAAAACTCGACCTTGAGGGTTTTGGGCCCAAAACATTTTCTATTTTGAAATTGAGCTTTACAAAAAAATGAGCAAGTTTTACGGCATGGCTTTGAGTCTCGGCCAAGTCCACTGTAAGTACCCTAACCCTTTTGTGATTGGGAATTATAGGGACGAGATTAGTAGATTAGGAATTATTGAACCCAGGATTAGTCTACTCCAACACGAATTACGTAAAATTTAAAGTCTAACCAAACAAACATGTTAGTGAGTCACCGAGTTAAAGGTGTGGCAACCGTTGTGCGCATGTCTAGGATTGGATTTAGAGGGAGCTTGGTATTTAAGCAGTCCTAGTGACTCACATCCTCTCCGCTCGAATCCTACCTGGTGCATAGTGACGGTTCACCCTAACCAAGAGGACTCAATCACAGGTTAAATTCAATAATTAAAACCCGAAAGGGACTAGTCACCTTATTTTGTAAAATTCTAAAGTCAAACCGTGATTATAAAATTCCAAAGTACCCTTGATTTAAAAATGAACAAAATACCCCTGATTTGCAGATTGACCAAATTACCCCTAACCTGTGCAAAATACCATAATACCCTTAGTATGGGAAGTTGCCGAAATACCCTCGAATTAAAAATTTCCAAAATACCCTTATTTCATTAAATCACCTGGAATCATATTTTGCGAAAAAAAATTTACCGAAATGTCCCTGGTTTGAAAAATTACAAAAATACCCTCAGTTTATAAAATTCCCATATTACCCTTGAATCTTCTTACCAAGTATTCCTATTTTGAAAAAAGACCAAAAATCTCTATTTTGCAAAATTTTCAAATACCCTAATTTGAAAAATTACCAAAATATCCTATAGGATAAAATTACGAAAATATCCCCAGGTAGTGGAAAACAACAACAATGACAACTACATCACTTTTACGTAATGAGCAAGTTCATGAATGTGATGATTGAATGAATGAATTTGAGGCGTGTGTGTGTATGGATTCGAAAGAACTACTCTTTATAACTATTGAACATAAGACTATTCACGATAAATCAGTGGAACAAAAACTAATTCATAAAATTCTTTAATAAGATAAACGCAATTTAGAAGCATGAGTTCTAGGGGACGTGGTTGTAATGTGCGTGGCCGTGGTAGAGGCCGAATGACCGTGTTAGGATCCGTTAGGTCTGGTCAAGGGTCCGAGAATGAAATGCCACCACCGCCAGCTGAAGAGTGTGGAATATCAGGATCAGACGGGGGATGATGCAGTGTCACAGGCGATGCTGCGAGTTCTGGAAAGGGTGGCTGAAGTAGGTGGAGGCATGAAAGCTCGGAAGTCTGTACCTGAGTGACTCTGAGCTAATGGAGCTAAGTTTTTTTGTGGTATATTTGGTGTGGCACCCAATACGGCTGAGTATTGGTGAGAGGCGACGGAGAGAATTATGGATGATTTGGACCTGTCCGTCGAGGAGGAACTAAAAGGGGTAGTATCGCTCCTCTGCGATGAGTCATATCAATGGTGGCTCACGATTCGGGATGGTACTGCCGCAGATGATCTCACTTAGGAGTACTTTAAGGCGGCATATCAGAAGAAGTACATTGGGACTAGTTATATTAATGCGCAGAGGAAGGCGTTTTTTAGGCTGGTTCAGGGGAATAAGTCCGTAGCGGAGTATGAGGCAGAATTCCTAAGGTTGAGCTAATACGCTCGAGGTATAATAGCTACGAAGCACGAATGATGTGTCCAGTTTGAGGACGGACTAAGGGATGACCTGAGATTGTTGATTGCCCCACAGCAGGAGCGGGAGTTTGCTGTGTTGGTGGAAAAGGAAAAGGTTGCTAAAGGAGTTAAGAAGTCTGTGAGACAGAACACGGACAGGAATAAACAAAAGAGAGGTTTCGGATCATTAGGGTTATTTGGGAATGTTCAGAAGAGACCTAGAACGGATGGGTCGCGAGGTCAGCAAGCTACTACGGGAGAACAGTACCGCACTTGTGCTCAGTGTGGAAAGATGCACTTGGGAGAGTGTTGGAAGAAGACGGGAGGATGTTTCAAGTGTGGGTCCAAGGATCACATGATTAGGGACTATCCCATGAAAACAGAAGGGAGCCGACCAGTAAGTCAGGGTCCTAATCAGGCTGGAAGAGGTGGACAGCAGCCACCGCAAGGTCGTGGTTCGACTGGCAGAGGTAATGGTTCCAAAAGAGGATGGGGAACACTGGGCAGAGGTGTTGGTAACACAGAGGCAAGACAGCCAGGTCTAGTATATGCAATTCATCGGAGGGAGGATGGTGACGCACCTGATGTCATAATGGGTATGTTCCTTATATCTGGATTACCCTTTATTGCGTTGATAGATTTTGTGTCAACTCATTCATATATTGCTAGTAAGGTGTTTGGAACTCTGCATGCGAACTCTGAAACTGCACCTAGGAAGATGATTGTACTTAGTCCTTTAGGGCAATCAGTAGTGTTAGATAAAATCTTTAGGGCAGTACCCTTGGAAGTTCAAGGGGCACAATTTCTAGCAGACTTAATGGAGTTTCCGTTTGAGGAGTTTGACCTAATCTTAGGCATGGATTGGTTAGTGAAGTACCACGCAAATGTGGATTGTGCGACTAAGCGCATGTCGTTAAGAACTCCTGACGACACAGAGGTTGTGGTGATGGGCAGAGAGGCGGGCGCTTGTCAAATGTGGTATCCGCCTTAAGGTAGAAGATGGTGAGAAAAGGTGTGTAGCTTTCCGATGTTGATCGAGTGCCTTGGAGGCTAAGGAAGTAGGTGTAGGAGGAGTTAGAACGAGAAGGAATTTGTGGGCGTCTTTTCGGAGGAGCTACAGGTTACCCGGATAGGGGCGTGGAGTTCAAATTGACTTATTGTGGCATGACTCTGTGCGGTTGCTCCATATCGAATGGCACCAAAGGAGCTAGTAGAGCTCAAGGCTCAAATCCAAGAGTTACTCGATCGTGGATTTATTCGACCTAGTATGTCTCTATGGGGAGCACCGGTCCTATTTGTGAAGAAGAAAGACGGGACTATGCGCATGTGCATAGATTAAAAGAATCGAATAAGCTGACCATCAAGAACAAGTATCCATTGCCAAGGATAGGCGACTTATTCGATCGACTTAATGGGGCGCGATATTTTGAAGATAGATCTAAGGTCGGGATATCATCAGCTTAAGGTGAAGGAGGCTGATATCCATAAGACAGCTTTCCAGACAAGGTACGGGCATTATGAGTTCTTGGTAATGCCGTTTGGATTGACAAACGCCCCAGTCACGTTCATAGACATGATAAACTGGGTTTTCCAACCCTATCTGGACCGATTCGTTGTTGTGTTCATAGACGATATCTTGGTGTATTCTAAGTCAGGAAGAACATGATGAGCACCTCCGAGTCGTGTTGCAAGTGTTAAGGAGAAAAGCTATATGCCAAGTTAAGCAAGTGCAAATTTTAATTTGAAGGAAGCTACGTTTTTAGGGCATGTGGTGTCTGTTTGAAGGGATAAGGTGGATCCTCGGAAGATTGAGGCGAGATAGATTGGAAACCACCTAAGTCGTGGCAAAGTTCATAGTTTCTTGGGATTGGCGGGCTATTATAGAAGATTCGTAGAAGGGTTTTCATCAATATTTGCACCTTTTGAGGTTACTAAGGAAGGAGGTACCTTTCGTATGGACAGATAAGCAATAGGAGAGCTTTGAGAAGCTTAAGAGGGTTTTGACTGAAGCTCCGATTTTAATTCAGCCTGAGGCAGGAAAAGATTTCATGGTGTATTGTGATGCTTCCCATACAGGATTGGGATGTGTCCTTATGCAAGATAGAAAAGTAGTCGCATATACGTCTCGACAATTGAGGCCACATGAGGTAAACTATTCGACGCACGATCTGGAGTTGGCGGCGGTTGTATTCGCTCTTAAAGTGTGGAGGCACTATTTATATGGAGAAAGGTCGGTGATCTATACGGACCACAAGAGCCTTAAGTATCTGCTAACTCAGAAAGAGCTAAACCTGAGACAGCGAAGGTGGGTGGAGTTATTGAAATACTACGATTGTTCTATAGAGTATCACCCAGGTAAGGCGAACGTAACGGTAGATGCCCTAAGTCAGAAAGTAGTGTCGGAGCTAAGGGCGATGTTTGCACATCTTAGCTTGTATGATGATGGAAGTTTCTGACAGAGTTGCGAGTCAAGTGTCATGGTGAATGAGGTGAAAGAATGACGGTTGGCGAGATAAGGATTTAAGTACTAAGTCGCTACAAGTACAAAATGAGGAATTGGAAAATTTTGGTGTAAACAATGATTTGAGTGTTGTGTTTTCAAGGCAAGGTCGTATGCTAGGAATGAGAAGTTAAGGCGGAGGATTCTTTCGAATCGCATAGTAGCCCTTATGCTATGCATCTGGAGGAAGTAAGTTGTACAAGGATTTCTGGAGCAGCTTTTGGTGGCTTTGGTCTTAAGAGAGATTCTGAGTTTGTAGGGAAGTGCCTAACGTGTCGACAAGTCAAATTTGAACACCAAGTATCGTCGAGATTGCTTGACCAATAAAGATTTAAGTAATGGAAGTGGGAGAGAATTATCATGGACTTTGTTAGTGGGCTTCCCCTTACGCCTACTAAGAAGGACTCGGTATGGGTGATAGTAGACCGATTGACGAAATCTACACATTTTATACCGGTGTGGGTGGACTATTCTCTGTATAAATTGGCAAAGTTGTATATAGCAGAGATCGTGAGGCTGCACGGAGTGCCGATGTCGATTATCTCAGATAGGGATTCGAGGTTTACGTCTTAATTTTGGAAGGCGTTACATCAAGCTTTGGGCACCAGGTTGGATTTTAGTACGGCATTCCATCCGCAGTCAGACGGTCGTAATACAAGTGTTGGAGGATATGTTGAGAGGTTGCTTGATAGACTTTAGAGGGAGTTGGGAGGAGTTCTTGCCTTTAGCGGAATTTGCGTACAACAACAACTATCAGGCAAGTATTCAGATGGCACCGTATGAAGCGCTGTATGGACGGAAGTGTCGCACTCCTACATGTTGGATGGAATTGGGAGAACGTCAAATTTTGGGTCCAAAAATCGTGGCAGAATCAGAAAAAAAGGTTAAAGTAATTGAGACCACGGTTGAAGGAGGCATCGGCGACAGCAAAAGTTATCTGTGAGATCTTAAGCGAAAGGAGATTGAGTTTCTTTGTGGGAGATTACGTGTTTCTCAAAGTTTCGCCTTGGAAAAAGGTAATGAGATTTGGTCATAAGGGAAGTTAAGTCCTGTGTTTATAGGACCTTATCGGGTATTGAAGCGAGTTGGACGGTGGCATACCAGTTGGAGTTGCCTCGAGTTGAGGCGGATGCACGATGTATTCCATGTTTCTATGCTACGTTATTACCGATCGGATCCATCTCATATAGTGCCGTTGAGGAGGTAGAGTGAGACGATTTGTCCTACGAGGAGGAGCCGATTGATTTTGGAGCAGGATACGAAGGTACTACGAGGAATCATTCCTCTAGTCAAAGTGTTGTGGTGTAATCATGGATTAGAAGAAGCTTCGTGGGAGCTGGAAGAAGCAATGCGACATCAATACCTCACTTATTTTAGCGTGTAATTTCGAGGTGAAATTATTTTAAGGGTAGAAGCGTAATATCCGAGATTTAGGGGTTGTGTATTTTTGCTTAAATATATGTGGAAGCATGCTGTGTGTATTTTGAATGTGTCTTGTGGATTTTGAGAACTTTAGAGTGTAGGTAAGTGCCTTAGAAAATATAAGATTTTAAGTCTTAAAGGGGGAGCTAGGCAAATAAGGCCTTAAGAGAATTTGTGAGGGAAATTGGACATAAAAGTGGGCTTGTTAAAGTGGCAAGGAGGCGCCACTTAGGGCCTTGATAAGTGACGCTTCAAGTAGTGGAGAAGGGCTTAGGTTCGAGCAGCAAGGGAAGCAAAAGGGGAGTTTTATTTTGCAGCAAGGAGAAACAGAGGTGGACGACAATGGGACACTAAGGGGATGAGCTTTAGATGTGGTCAATTTCTTTTTAAAATTCAGCTAAGGTAGGAAGATAAATGTTGATTTATTTTAATTATTTTGAATGAGTGATAAATAGAAGTTTTAGGAGACAAAGAAGGGATTAGATAGGGGGAAAGAGAGTTGGCCGAATGGAGGGGTCTAGGTGTGGTATTTTCGGCAAAAGGGAGGAGTATGGCCATTTGCTTTCTTTTCTTTTCAATTATGCCTCTGCCGAAATTCTTTCTCTGTTGAAAATCGAAAGTGAATCTTCTCTTCTCCTTTTAGTTTGCCAAAGTCGAAAACACAAGTAAGCCTAGCCGATTTATTCATCTTTTTCTTCTTCAAGTTGATCACTCTTCCATAGAGCCAATTTGATCATAGCACTAAAAGCAAATATCCCTTGTGCTAGCTTAGAATCTTCATTTGTCACCATTCTTAGAATTGCTCAACCTTTTCTTCTTCTTTTCACAATTTTCCAAAAGCCAAAAGTAAGTTCTTCCTAGATCATAGCCGATTGTTCATTAAACTCCAAAAGCCAAAACCAATTGATCAACATCTAGCCTACATAGCCGAATATCTCTGTGGGTTCAAGTAAGGGTGCAGTTGATTTCTGTAGTAAGGGGTAAGGATCAACTGTTGTTTTTCTTCTTTCTTTTCTTTTGGGTTAGCCAAAATTAGGACTTTAATCTCTTTTACTGATCATTGGCCGAAACTATGAAGGAGATTTCAGGATTTGGTTATTGTCGACTACAAGGAGGAGATCATTTAGGATTTCAAGGTCTAAGGTAAGCAAGTGAGGTTTTAGGCCGAAGGCCATTTATTGTGTTTAAATGTTAGAATTGGATCTAACATGTACTATATAGGATTTCGACATCTCCATAGCCAAGTGGCGATTTTCGTGATTTAGATCCACAAGGTAAGGAGTGTTAATATTCACCAAGGCCATATTAAGTGTTAGTGTCTAGTCGATTCGACATTGATTGTTATAGAGAGTACAACTCATTGGTAGACTTTGGGATTCAAATGAACACATTAGTAAACCGGTGTGTAGCCCTACATTGATTCCTAATAAGATTTATGGTATTAATTTAAAACATGTGTTAATGAAAATATGAAAGATGTGGCCTAAGGTACCATTCAATGGTACAGTGTATCCAGTCGTTATCCTCTAAAGCTCATTAATAGTGTTATGAACATTGAATATGACACATATGTAAATTTTTATGAATATGAAATAAGGTATATTGCATGATTTACGCATGGTTTGTATGACGCATGGGGCATATGGGTGATATTGAAAAGGGAAGTGATCGGTGGTTTTACCACAATATCCGTGACTCATGTCACATAATCGAATGTGGTGACTAATGTCACGTATTACTATCTGGTGACTTTGTCACCTTATCCGTGGTTATGCCACAATTATAAGGGCGATGTGCGCTTGACTGACTACGATGGCGCCTTCGATGGTGTGTAGCGGATGGAGGTCGATTTAGTAATCCCACGGTGTGATGGAAGTCTTGGTGATGTGTAGAGGATGGATATTTAGGTGGGGTTGGGATTGCATCATTGCCTATATTTGTTGTGTATGATATGATATGCCTAAGTCATTTGGGAGTTTGTGTTGGTTGTTACACACTGAGTCTGTTTGACTCACCCCTCGTGGGCTAACATTTTGCAAGTGACACTCAGTAAATGGACCGAGTCGGTAGGAACTTAGTGGTGGCCATGCTTAGCTCAGCATTTATTTAATTTTGAATTTTTATATTTAAGATTTGGATTTATTTTGGGATATGCTTTGTTGTAATAAGGCCATTACTATTAACTGTTTTATGCATGCATTGTATTTGATTTTATTATGATACGATTATTATTAAATCAAGGTTTAACAACTTCTCTTGAAAATAAATTTTATATGTTTGACACCTAAACACAAATGATTTTCAATTTAATAGATATCAGACTTCAAGAATAACACTGTTTTCAATTTGAACTCAACACAAACAAATCTTTCTTCAACACCACCCAAATTTTCCAAAGTAACAAACAAGTTTTTGAAATGTTTTTTCTCAGGAACATACCAGATCCGGTCGAGGCTCGTGGGCCGGGTTTGGGGTGTTTCAGAACCCCTTTGATCCTAACAACCTTTTTGTTGTTCACCCACTAATATTAACCCAAAACCCATCTTGTATTTGTTATCACCATTCCTTTTGACTATCCTTCTATCGAGACTTGATTTGATCAATTACCTAATTATTTGATAGTTGAATTTTTCTTTTATTATGTATTTATTGATTTATTCTTAAAAAAGTGAAGAATATTCATTATTAGTTCCGTGATTAAGTGAACTTATACATTTAAATTCAACATCTTGAAAAAGAAGCTCATATTATTAGTATTTCAAGTTTTCATTGATAATTATTCAAGATTAGTTCATTTTTCTAGTTAGGTAATTTATCAATTCAATCTCGATTCTAACCTTCTAATTTAGCCTTTATCCACACCTTTTCCCTAAGCCCCATTACAACCCCTTAAAGACCTTTTGATTTGTGTATCGTTTCATTTTATAGTGGTGGAGATTTGATTTTCAAGCAAGCCTGTGGGATTAACTTTTCATGTTTGACTGATGATTGCTTTATTTTGAACCTTAAACACCTTGAGTGATTTGAGTGAATCTTTAGTGAGGATGTCAACTCTTGTCAATTTTGAATTAAAGGTAATTATTCAGATAAGGGGAAACACCTATGTTTTCGTGCTATAAACTTATGACTTTGATTGTTTGAATCTTTAGTATTCTTTGAGTTAAATTATCCATGTGTAAATTATCTATGAATTGTGATGAAACATTATCGATGAATATTAATTGAGAAAGTTAGTTTTAATTGTGAGTTTAGAATTTTGCTTGAGGACAACCAAAAGCTTAAGTGTTAGGGTATTTGATAAACCATAATATGAACAAATTTTAATCTAGCATTTAGCATACTTTTGGATGATTTATCCCCTTTAATTATGGAAATAGGTGCTCCTAATTCTTTGTTTTCATGTTTTATGCTTAGGAGAACACCGGAGGATGAAAAGAATGAGAAACGAGAGAAAAATAGAGTATATGGGCCAAATTACGAAATCGACACGGCCTGGGCCCAAGACCGCACGGTCGTGCCTCTTTAGCAGGACCGACCATGGCCTGGCTTCGATTTACATAGGCGTGTGCCACGTGCGTGTCCCTGAAGCAACCAAGAAGAGTTTCATTTTGATTTGGGTACTTAGAGGCAAAGAAAGCCATTCCAAAAGCCTATATAAACACCCTAGAGGCCAACCTTCAAAGGGGCATTCAGCTAGGCCAAAAAGCCAAGCCAGATGGGCCGAATTGTGGGATTCACTCGAAGAAAGCCAATTGATTCATCTCAAGAAGCCAAAATCATACTCAAGACTGAGGATCTCTCCTTCAATTCCTTCAAGGGGTTTTAGGGTTTTCTTTATGTTTTATTTTATATTTTCTTCTGAGATGTATTCTTTTATGATTATGAACTAAACCCCTCAAATACCTGAGGGGGATGAAACCTAAAATGGATCCTATTTTTGTTTTCTGAGCTGTATGATAAATACTTGATTTATTCTTAACTATGTGTTCTTAATTCTTGTTTTGATATTTCAGGATATTGATTCAAGCATTTATGCTCTTAGGCAGAGGAGAAATAGACCCTATCTAAGAGTAGATCTAGTATAGTTAAGCGGAGTTGATTGCAACCTTAGAGATAGGATGACGAAAATCTGCCGAATTAGGGTCAAACCCAATATGGGATTCCATAGATCGATTTAATGCAATTCTAGGGGTTTTAATTATAAAGAGATTTTAATTAATCAACCTAGGGTTAGAAGTTAGTAGCCTCGAGAGAGGTATTAATATAAATTAGGGAATCCTATAGATCAAGTCAAGTGAATTGATAAACCGTAAAAGTAACATATTTTAATCCCGCATTTAGTATGCTTTTGGATGATTTAGCCCTCAATTTATGTAAAAACGTGCTCTTAATCCTTTCTTTTCATGTCTTATACTCAAGAAAGCATCCGAGAATGAAAAGAATGAGAAACGAGCTTAAAATGAACCAAATTAGGTCAACCCAAGAAATTGGCACGGCCTGGACTTTAAGTCACACAGCCGTGCCTCGCCAATCATTCAAAGACATGCCCCAAGCATGATTTGCATGGCCATGTCCCAATCGACAGACCTGAAGCACGGCCTAAATCCCGACTTTCATGGTCGTGGCACGGTCGTACCTCAATCAACAGAATCGACACACGGCCTGAAGTCGAGTTACACAGGCGTGTGCCATGGTCGTGCCCCTGCAACGGGAATAAGCAATTTCTCTCGGATTTGGATGCTTGAAGCCAAAGAAACATATTCCTAAGTCTACTTAAACACCTTAATAGTAATCCTACTTGAAGGAGGTACTTAGGAGCCAAGTAAAGCATCTAAGGAGCCTATATAAACAACCCAAGGCAGCCGTTCTAAAGGGGTGGTTTTTGGTAGAATTTTTGCGAGCTTTTATTAGAAATTACTCGAAGATAGCAGTTGATCCATCTCAAGAAGTGGAGTTCTATGCAAGAGGATCTCCTCTTCAATTCCTTGAGGGGTTTTAGGATTTCTTATGTTTTGTTTTATATTTTCTCTTGAGATGTTTTCTTATTTTGTTATGAACTAAACCCTTGAGATACAAGGGATGAAACCTATAATGATTTTGTTATTTGATTTCTAAATTATATGATAAGTACTTAGTTTGTTCTTAATTATGTTGCTTAATTTAATCGGATGTGCTTAGGTGGAGGAGGAATAGACCCTGCCTAAAAATAGATCTAGCATAATTAAGCAGAGTTGATCGAGCGCCTAGAGATAGGGTTACGAGATTTTTTTAGATTAGGGTGAAACCTAATATGGGAGTCCATTGATCGATTCTTTGCTTCCTTGGGGGTTATTATAAGAGAACGAGAGTTCCACTAATTAACCTAAGGTTAGATGTTAATCACCTCGAGAGGGTTTAATATAGGTTAGGGAGTCTCACGGATCAAGCTAAGTAAAGAAGTCATATGAATTAAAGTTAGATAACAAGAGAAGTTATAGGTGGATTCTTCCCGAGGGTATCATCGTAATCAACTGGGTTTTTCCACAGTCTTTTCCCAATGTTTCGTTCTTTTGTCTTTGCATTTAGTTTAAGTATTTCATTAGTTTTTAGATTAATAAACTAGTCACTCCATATTTCAGGCTAAATAATAGAAAGAAAGTGAGTAGTAGTACTTTGAGGTTCCCTTGGGTTCGATAAGATACTCTTGCCTAAACTATACTCTTGTTCGATAGGTGCACTTGCCTCTATCGTTGTCATAGTTAGTCTCTGAGTTCGATCATTCTTTTATAAATATTAAAAATCATCGTCTCGACACGATCAAGTTTTTGGCGCCATTTCGGGAACACTAAAATATTAAAAAGCTCTATTTCTATTACTTTAGCCATTATTTTATTATTTTTCTCACAATTTACTTTTATTTTAGTTTAGATTTTTATTTACACTAAATTTTGTTCTTTCTTCTCCTAGCGGTACCTCTAATTTATTACTAGAAGGAACCGAGAGGACCTTTAGCATCTGAAAGTGACATTGAAGCTACCGCCGCTTAAAAATCACAGAGAAATTAGGCGAGCTCTAGACTACCAAAGAGAAGAACAAGATAGATCCACTCCTTTGAAGGGATGGATGAAAACAATCCAACGCCAAATGTGCAAGAACAAAATGCTCCTCGTACTATGTGTGATTATGCTAAACCTAATTTGAAAGGAGCAGAATCTAGTATTGTTAGGCCCGCTATAGCTGCTAATAATTTTGAATTAAAGCCTAATACAATACAAATGATTCAACAGTTTGTTCAATTTGATGGTTTGCAGGACGAAGATCCAAATACTCATATAGCTAATTTCTTAGAGTTCTGTGATACCTTCAAAATAAATGGCGTTTCTGATGATGCCATACATCTTCGGTTATTTCCCTTTTCATTAAGGAATAAAGCAAAGCAGTGGTTGAACTCATTACCATGAGGGTCAATCACCACATGGGATCAAATGATCGAAAAATTTCTTTTAAATTACTTTCCACCAGCCACTTTATTAATTATGAGTGTGTCAACTTTAAATTGTTATTCTAGAACTTGCCTCGTTTATACATGTCGAGACCACATTAATGATTTGATATACTGAGATGATAAAGGCACCTAGGTTTAACCCACTTACTCCATAAAAAGCCTACCTCCACAAATTAACCCCTAGTGAACCCTGTTGAATCATAACAACCTTTTTATTGACTCACCCACTTATATTAGCCTAAAACCCCTTTGAATTTGTTATCACCATTCTTTTGACTACCCTTTAATCGAGGTTTGATTTAATTAAATTACGAATTATATTAGTTCAATAGTTACATTTATCATTTATGATGTAATATTTTAGTTTTTCTTAAAAACAAATCCAAGTTTATTCAATATTAGTAGTATATAAAAGAGCTTAGAGCATTTAAACTCCAATTGTTGAAGGAAAAGCTCGTATTAAAGTATTATCAAATTTTAAGTGATGAAAATACTCTTTATTATAGAGTAATTATCAATAGTAGGTATTATTACTTTTCATTCGATGTAAATATTCATATTTAGTTCATTGTTTCTAGTTAGGTAATTTGTCAAGTCAGTCTCGATTATAACCTTCTAATTCAGCCTTTATCCACACCTTTTAGCCCAAGCCCCATTACAACCACGATTAAAGACCTTTTGATTTGTGTATCATCTCATATACAATGGTGGAGATTTGATTTTCGAGCAAGCCTATGGGATTAACTTTTGAGTTCGACTTATGAGTGATTATTCTTGAACCTTAAGCGATCGAGTGATTTGAGTGAATCATTGTGAGGATGTCAATCCTTGTCGGTTTTGAATTAAAGGTAAATACTTAGATAAGGGAAGACACCTACGTTTCGTGCTACTAAGGTATGACTTTGAATTACTTGAATCTTTATGACTCTTTGAGTTGAATTATCCATGTACAAATTATCTATGAATTATGATGAGACATTATCAATAGGAATTATGAATTATGGAAAGTTCATTTTAATTATAAGTTGAGAATTTTGCTTCAGGACAAGCAAAAGCTTAAGTGTGGGGTATTTGATAAACCGTAAAAGTAACATATTTTAATCCTATATTTAGTATGCTTTTGGATGACTTAGCCCTCAATTTATGTAAAAAGGTGCTCTTAATCCTTTCTTTTCATGTCGTATACTGAGGAAAGCACTCGAGAACGAAAAGAATGAGAAACGGGCTTAAAACGGACCAAATTGGGCCAACCCAAGAAATTGGCACGGCCTGGACTTCAAGTCACACGGCCGTGCCTCGCCATTATTCAAAGACACGCCCCAAGCATGATTTTCATGGCCGTGTCCCAATCGATAGACCAGAAGCATGGCCTGAATCCTGGCTTACACGGCCGTGCCACGATCGTGCCTCAATCAACAGAATCGACACACGACCTGAAGTCGACTTACACGGGATTGTGCCATGGCCGTGCCCCTGCACGGGAATAAGCAATTTCACTTGAATTTGGATACTTGAAGCCAAAGAAACATACTCCTAAGTCCACCTAAACACCTTAATAGTAATCCTACTTGAAGGAGGTACTTAGGAGCCAAGTAAATCATCTAAGGAGCCTATATAAACAACCCAAGGCAGCCATTCTAAAGGGGTGGTTTTTGGGCAGAATTTTCTGCCAGAGCTTTTATTCAGGGAATTACTTAAAGATAGCCAGTTGATCCATCTCAAGAAGCCGAAGTTCTACTCAAGACAGAGGATCTCTTCTTCAATTTCTTCAGGGGGTTTTAGGGACTTCTTATATTTTGTTTTATCTTTTCTCTTGAGATGTTTTCTTATTTTATTATGAACTAAACCCTTCAGATACCTGAAGGGAATGAAACCTATAATGATTTTGTTATTTGATTTCTAAATTATATGATAAGTACTTAGTTTATTCTTAATTATATTGCTTAATTTAATCGATGTGCTCGGTGGAGGAGGAATAGACCACGCTAAGAGTTGATCTAGCATAATTAAGCGGAGTTGATCGGCGCCTAGAGATAAGGTTACGAGATTTTATTGGATTAGGTGAAACCTAATATGGGAGTCCATTGATCGATTTACTACTTCCTTAGGGGGTTATTAGAAGAGAACAAGAGTTCCACTAATTAACCTAAGGTTAGACGTTATTCGGCTTGAGAGAGGGTTTAATATGGGTTAGGGAGTCTCACGGATCAAGCTAAGTAAAGAAGTCTTATGAATCAAAAGTTAGATAATAAGAGAAGTCATTGGTGGATTCTTCGTGAGGGTATCGTCATAATCAACTGAGTTTTTCCACAGTCTTTTCCCAAAGTTTCATTCTTTTGTCTTTACATTTAGTTTAAGTATTTCATTAGTTTTTAGATTAATAAACCAATCACTCCATATTTTAGGCTAAATAATAGAAAGAAAGTGAGTAGTAGTACTTTTAGGTTCCCTTGGGTTCGATAAGATACTCTTGCCTAAACTATACTCTTTGTTCGATAGGTGCACTTGCCTCTATCGTTGTCATAGTTAGTCTCTGAGTTCGATCATTGTTTTTATAAATATTAAAACTCGACTATTTGACACGATCATGAATAAATCGTCTAGTTCAGAGTTAAATAACAAGTGAAGTCTAGGTGGGTTGTTCCTCGGGTATTGTCTTAATCAATTGGTTTTCCCACAAGTATTTCCCCAATTCCTTCTTTGTGTCTTAGCATCTTTAGCTTAGTAGTTAGTTAATTTTAGATTAAACAACAATTCCTTTAATTCTTAGGCTAAATAATAAAAAGAAAGTTAGTATTAGTACTTTTGGTTCCTTTGGGTTCGACAATCTGGTCTTGCCACTAAACTATACTACGATTCGATAGGTACGCTTGCCTCAAGTCGTTGTCACAATTAGTTCTTAGGCTAGATAATTCATTATATAAATTTTTAAGTCTCTGACACACGATCATAGGCTTTTTAGTGAAGTGAGTGGGTTAAATCCTAGGTGCCTTTATCATCTCTGTATATCAATTCAATGGTGTGGTCTTGACATGTACAATCGAAGCAAGTTCTAGAATAACAAATCAATGTTGACACAATCATAATCAATAAAGTGAGCACGAAAAGAATGTATGCTCTAAAAGGCTCAAAATCTCAGAAAAATTATGGTTTTGATGACAACCTTGCAAATTTCAAACTTCAAGGTAATATTTAGATTCGGTGAACAACTTAAAAATTTTAATTTTGAAAATAGACTTATCATGCTTGATTCTCTAGTATCTTAAAGTTTAAATCATCAATGCACAATTAACTATGACTTGATCTAAAACATATCAATAAAAATCATAAATCAACAAAAGCTTCATTCTAATTAGTGATATGAGAAAATTACTTAAGACAAGATATCATTCGAGGATTTGAGAATAATACAAAAGTTAGGAACTTTCCTAAATAAATTTCACCTCACACTTAAGATGTACATTGCCTCAATGTACAAAGATATATATTCATAATATAGTTAGAAATTCAAAAGTTAGGGAGAGAAGTGAAACTTCCTAAATTTTTGGATGGATTCCTTGAGTTGGAGGTGTGGAAACTTGATTTGGAGGTGAAAGATAAGATGGAGGGTGCGTCTTTAGTGGTGGTGTGGTGGCCGCCAACAATATCTCTGCTAGAGAAGAAATTGGGAAGCTCGTGAAGAATTAGCCAGAAAATAATAAGAATAATTCTAAATATACTAATTATATATTTAAAGAAAAGAAAAATAAAAAGAAAGAGTGTAAAAAGTGAAATAAAACTAAAAGAAACGATGAATGGACTAAAAGGTCCTTATTGTTAAATGGTTCGCGAGGTGGGTGTGATTTCTAAGGCCGTGGTGTGTGATTCCCAAGAAGCCTGAAGAACCTAAAACCAAGAAACTAAAACAAAATAAAATAAACTTAGTATAAGAGAAATAAAGATAAGGAAAATAAAGGAGAAGAGAAAAGAAAAAGAAACATTAAATAGACTCAAAGGTCCTTTTCCTGTCGAGTTAGTGAAGCGGCCGGCATGAACTTATGTAGATCGGTCTCACACAGGGAGACTGTGTTAGGATCCTTCTGCTTCTTTGACATTGATAGGTTGTTGATAAACCGAAAAAGTAACATATTTTAACCCCATATTTAGCGTGCTTTTGGATGATTTAGCCCTTGATTTATGTAAAAATGTGCTCTTAATCCTTTTTTTTCATGTTTTATACTTAGGAAAGCACCCGAGGACAAAAGGAATGAGAAACAGGCTTAAAACCGGCCAATTTGGGTGAAAGTGGAAATCGACACGGCCTGGACTTCAAGCCACACGATCGTGCCTCGACAATTAACTAAGACACGGCTATGCCATGATTTACACGGCCGTGCCCCAATCGACAGAATCGAGACACAACCTGAAGACGATTTACATGGGCGTGTACCATGGTCGTGCCCCTGCCACGGGAGAGAGTAATTTCACTCGAATTTGGATACTTTGAGGCGAAGAAACACATTCCAAAGCCTATTCAAACACCAAGTAGGAAGTGTACTTGAATTGGGACACTTAGAGGCCAAGTAAAGCATTCCAAGAGTCTATATAAACACCCTAAGTGTAACCTAAAAAGGGGGTGGACCGGAGGCCGAGACATTCGGAATTCGGCAGAAGCCAGAACTTTTGTGGGAATCACTCGAAGATAGCCAGTTGATCCATCTCAAAAAGTCAGAATTCTACTCGAGACGATGGATTTCTCCTTCAATTCCTTCAGGGGGTTTTAGGGATTCCTTATGTTTTGTTTTATCTTTTCTTTTGAGATGTTTTCTTTATTTGTTATGAACTAAACCCTTCAGATACCTGAAGGGGATAAAACCTAGATGAATCTTATTATTTTTTGAATTATATGATAAATACTTGATTTGTTCTTAATTATATGTGCTTAATTCTTGTGTTAATGTTTTTGGGATATTGATTCAAGTCAGATGTTTTTAGGTGGAGGAGGAATAGACCCTGCCTAAGAATAGATCTAGCATAATTAAGCGGAGTCGTTTACGCGCCTAAAGATAGGGTGACGAGATTTTTTCGGATTAGGGTGAAACCTAATATGGGAGTCCATAGTTCAATTTACTGCTATTCTAGGGGGTTATTAAATGAGAAAGAGATTTCTGTTAATTAACCTAGGGTTAGACGTTATTCGCCTCGAGAGAGGGTTTAATATACGTTAGGGAGTCTTACGGATCAAGTCAAGTGAATAAATCGTATGGATCATTATTAGATAATAAATGAAGTCTAGGTGGATTCTTCCTGATGGTATCATCATGATCAACCGAGTTTCTCTTCAAGATATTTCCCAATTCATTCTTTTTGTCTTTGCATCTTAGTTTAGTAATTAATTAGTTAATCAACCAAATCATTTAATATTTAGGCTAAATAATAGAAAGAAAGTGAGTATTAGTACTTTTATTTTTTGGGTTCAATAATTGGTCTTGCCTAAGCTATACTCATCGTTCGATAGGTACACTTGCCTTAAAGTTGTTGTCGAGTTAGTTTCGTGTTCGATCATTCTCTTTATAAATTTTAAAACTCGACAAAACAACGATCAAGTTTTTGGCGCCATTCATGGGAACTAAAATATTAAGAAAACTTTATTTTTATTGCTTTAGCCATTATTTTTATTTTTATTTTCGCAATTGATTTTATTTTATTTTTCTGATTTTATTTCTTTCTTTTCCTAGCAGGTACCTCTAGTTTATGACTAGAAGGAACCCAACAGGACCTCAAGCATACGATAGTGATATCAAAGCGACAGCACGTAGGAATCGCAGAGCAATCAGGCGAGCCTTAAATTACCAAGAACAACAACAACAAGGCGAATCCAATCCCACTGAAGGGATGGACGAGAATAATCCACCACGAGATTTGGCAGAAAATAATGTTCTGCGTACTATGTATGATTATGCTAAACCTAGTTTAACAAGAGCAGAATCTAGTATTGTTAAGCCTGCTATAGCTGCTAATAATTTTGAATTAGTGCCTAATACTATACAAATGATTCAACAATTTGTTCAATTTGATGGTTTGCAGGACGAAGACCCGAACACTCATATAGCTAATTTTTTAGAGTTCTGTGATACTTTCAAAATAAATGGCGTTTCTAATGATGCCATTCGCCTTCGGTTATTTCCCTTTTCATTAAGGAATAAAGACAAACAGTGGTTAAACTCGTTACCACAAGGGTCAATCACTACATGGGACCAAATGACCGAAAAATTTTTTTTAAAATATTTCCCACCGCTAAAACGCCAAATTACGGAATGATATCTCTTCTTTTGTAGAGATGGATTTAGAGACATTATCTGACGCATGGGAGAGATACAAGGATCT
Source organism: Gossypium rotundifolium (assembly GCA_025506655.1). Taxonomy (NCBI): domain Eukaryota; kingdom Viridiplantae; phylum Streptophyta; class Magnoliopsida; order Malvales; family Malvaceae; genus Gossypium; species Gossypium rotundifolium. The sequence continues at coordinate 9,926,575 of CP106723.1, read as the reverse complement.
CTTAAGAAGGTGTCACACCATGGTTTGCCCTTGTGGTACGCAAGTCCAAACTTTTATAACAGTGTGAATCCTCAATAAGGCAACTAATTGATTCACCACCGGTGGAACTCGAACAACAAAACTCACAAGTAGCCTACGAATTTATTGAAGAGATGTCGTTGAATAATTATCAGTGGCAAGTTACAAGGACAAAACCGACAAGATCGGCCGGAGTTTTCAGCATTGATGCAGTAACCATGCTATCGAATCAGGTAGAGATGATGAATAAAAAGCTTGCGGTTTGTGTTCTTCGCAGTACATCCGAGAATGCGATGACGACACAAGTGGGCTGTGGCAAATCTGAGTACCCACCCTACCAACCAAGCATAGAAAGCGAACAAATGAACTATATAGGTAATAATTTACATTCCAACAATAATCATTATAGTAATACTTACAATCTAGGTTAGAGGAACCACCCAAATTTTTCATGGGGAGGTCAAGGAAATCAAGGAAATCAAAGACAACAACCTCCCCAAAATTTCCAAAATCAGCCATATCCGTAAGAGAAGAAGCCAAACCTCGAAGAGATGTTGAAAAAATTCATGACAACCACAGAAAATCGCCTACAAGATTGAAACACCCCAAACCCGGCCCACGAGCCTTGACCAGATCTGGTATGTTCCTCGAGTAAAAATGATTCAAATTCATTTATTCTTTGGAAAACTTTGAGTAATTTTAGAGAAAATAGGATTTGTGTTGTGTTCGAGTTGTAAAGTTATTTATTTATTTTTTTTGAAGTCTAGATTTTAATAAAACTTTATTATCAAAACAATAAGTTAAAAACGTTGCCAAGTTCTTAGAGTTCTTGTTTAAATTGAAAATCTCTTAAATTTAGGTGTCAAAACATTTTCATTTATTATAAAGAAAAATTTACTTAACTTTAAATTAAACATCCAAACATAGTAAAGAAATTAAAATGCATGCATAAGCAGTTCATACTTAGTGACCTTATTACATCAACATAAAACCCAAATTAAATTCAAAGCACTTAAAATAAAAAGTCCAAATAAAATAAATTCCTTGCTGAGCATGGCCACCACTAAGCTCTTGCCGACTCGGTCCATCACTAAACTCTCGGCCTTGGGTTTAAGGCCCAAAATGTTTTCAAAAAATTAAGCCCAAAAGAATTTTGTGAAAAATTTTGAGAAATAAGGAGTTTTACGGCATGGCACCTAAGTCTCAGACAAAGTCCACCGGGTAAGTACCCTATCTCTTGTGTGATTTATGATATGAATTGTAGAAGGGTAGAAATGGAGCGTAGATTAGCATGATAAGTACTTGAACCCTAGGACTAGGTTACCCAACAATTACATAAAATTTTAAATGCCTAATTAAACAAACACATGGTTAAGTCGCCGAGTTAGGGTGTGGCAACCATTGTGCGCATGTCTAGGATTGGTTTGGTGGGAGCTTGGTATTTAAGTAGTCCGCATGACTCACCTCCTCTCCACTCGAATCCTACCTAGTGCGTAGCTTCGGTTCACCCTAACCAAGAGGACTTAGTCACGGGCTAAACTCAATAATTAAAACCGAAATGGACTAGCCACATTTTTATGGAAACCCTAGTTTTAAAAGTCAACAAACTACCCTTTTGAATTGTGAAAATTATTATTTTGGAAAAATTTTCTAAGAATTTTTAATTTACAAAATTACCTAAATACCCATAGTGGTAAAATTACTAAAATGCCCTTGGTTCTAAAATTTTCATATTACCCTTGATTTCAATAAAATTTCCCTACTTTGCAAAAGTATTCATGAAACCCTAACTTATGAAAATTCAAGATACCCTGATTTAAAAAATTTACCAAATTACCCTGGATTGAAAAAATTACCAAAATAACCCTGATTTCTAAATTGTCTGCCATACCTCCGATTTGGGAAAAAATTTTCAAAATACCCTCGAGTTTTGAAAATTTCCAAGACTCTATGATTTACTATGATTTTTTAAATTGACTCGATTTATTACCAAAATACCCTTGTAGGATAATTAACGAAAATACCACAGGATAGGAATGCACACAAATGTTTGAGCAGGGAATGTATGCGGTAGGAATATTGAATGGATTGAACTTCTACGAACTAGGATAGAAGACTTGAAACTTTGATTGATCGAAAGAAGCGCTACTAAACTCTTTACATAAAACTTCTTGCGGATAATCGGTGGAACAAACGCTAATTCATAAAATTTCTTAATCAGTTAAAGCGCAATCGTAAGAATGAGCACAAGGGCGTGGTCGTAATGTGCGAGGAGGCGATGAGTGGTAGAATGACCGTGTCGAACCCGTTAGATCAGTGAAGGATCGAGAATGAGGTACCCCGCCACCACCACCATTTGTTGGTGTTGAGCGACAAGATCGAATGAGGAGAGGATCTTTGTATCGCAGTGTCTTTGCGAGTTCTTGAAATGGTGGTGGTCTTTGGAGGAATATGGGAGCTCGTAAATCATGCAGAGCGACTCCGAGCCAATGAGAGTGAGGTGTTCTATGGTGTATCTGGTGTGGCACCAATCAATTTGAATATTGGTTGGAGGCGCACCGAGTGAATTATGGATGAGCTCGATCTAACCCCGAGGAGAAATTAAAAGGAATGGTGGTATTTATTCTGCGATGAAGCATATCAATGGTGGCTCACAATTCGTGATGGTGCCACCGCGAGGATCTAACACAGGAGTATGTTAAATGACATATCGGAAGAAGTATGTGGGAACGGATATCTTGATGAGCAGAGGAAGGCATTTAAGAAATTTGGTTCAAGGAACAAGTCATGTGAGTATGAATCTGAATTTCTAAGGTTGAGATGGTATGCTCAAGGAGTGGTGGCAACAGAGCATGAGCGATGTGTCCGGTTTGAGGACGGACTAAGGGATGACCTGAGGTTATTGATAGCCCCACACCAGGAGCGAGAGTTTGCCGCATTAGTAGAAAAGGCTAAGGTAGCCGAGGGAATTAATGACTCTGCAAGGTAGAACTCTGATCGGAATAGAAATAAGAGAGGTTTTGGGTCATCTGGATCAGCTGGGAGTGTTCAGAAGAGGCCTAGAGTTGATGGGCCACGAGGTTGACAAGCCGCTCTTTGGAGGGCAATATCGTACTTGTGATCAATGTGGGAAAAACACTTGGCGAATCTTTGGAAGAAGGCAGGGGATGTTTCAAGTGTGGGTCAAAGGACCATATGATTAAGGATTGTCCGATGAGACCGGATGGGAATCGACCGAGAGCTCGTAATGTTAATCAGTGGTAGAGGTGGACAGCGAGCTCGGTGGCGTCATGGTCTAAATAACGGAGAAATGGTATGCTGGCGGAGAACGTGGAACACCGGTGAGATGTTGCTATCTTGAGTAAAAGCGATCGGGTTTGGTTTATGCGATTCATGGGAGGAGGATGGAGACGCTTGCCGGACGTTATAACCCAGATCGTTCCTTATTTATGGCAAGCCTTATGTTGCTTTAATTGATGTGGGCTCGACCCATTCTTATGTTGCATATAGAGTAGTTGAAACTCTAGACATAGCCTCTGAACTTTCTGATAGGGAGATGACTGTAGTAAGCCCACTAGGTCAAACTGTAGTGGTGAATAAGATCTTTTGGAGTGTACCTTTAGAAATTCAAGACATAGTATTTTCTCACGACTTGATGGAACTTCCCTTGGAGAATTCGATCTCATACTTGGTATGGGTGGCTAGTGGAACATCGGTACGTGGTGGGTTTGCGGTGTGGCGAATGGAGTTAAGGACCCCGGAGGATGAGGTGGTCATTATGATAGGAGAAAGAAGAAACTACTTGTCTAATGTAGTTTCAAACACTCAAGGTTGAGAAGATGGTTGAAAAGCGTGCAAGGCGTTTTGACCTTCATTAGTGCGTTGGATGGAAAAGAAGGGGAGTTAGTGGAGTTAGAGTGTAAAGGATTTTGCGAATGTCTTTCGGAGGAATTACCTAGAATACCCCAGACGGGGAGGTTGAGTTGGAATTGACTTGTTGCCGGAGCGACTCTCGTGTCAATTGCCCGTCTGAGAATGGCACCAAAGGAGTTGGTTGAGCTCAAGGCTCAAATCCAAGAGTTACTTGATCGTGGGTTTATTAGACCAAAGTGTGTCTCCATGGGGAGCCTTGGTTACATTTGTGAAGAAGAAGGGCGGAACTATGCGTATGTGCATAGATTACCGTCGATTGAATAAGCTAACTATCAAGAACAAGTACCGTTACCAAGGATAGGCGACTTGTTCGATCAGCTTAAGGGCACCGCAGCTTTCTCAAATATCGATTTAAGGTCAAGATATCATCAGTTGAAGGTGAAGGAGGCAGATATCCATAAGACGACTTTCCGAATAAGATACGGACACTATGAGTTCTTAGTGATGCCGTTTGGATTGACGAACGCCCCAGCCGCATTCATGGATATGATGAACCGGGTTTTTCAACCCTACTTGGATAGGTTCATTGTTGTGTTCATCGACGACATCCTAGTGTACTCCAAGTCTGAAGAGGAGCATGATGAGCACCTTCGGATTGTGTTACTAGTGCTAAGGGAGAAGAAGCTCTATGCCAAATTCAGCAAGTGTGAATTTTGGCTGAAGGAAGTTGCATTTTTGGGACATGTGATATCCGCAGAAGGAATAAGGGTGGATCCTTGAAAGATTGAGGCAGTGTTGGATTGGAAACCACCTAAGTCGGTGGCTAAGATTCGTAGTTTCTTGGGATTGGTAGGATACTACAGAAGATTTGTGGAAGGGTTCTCATCGATAGCCACACCTTTGACAAAGTTGCTGAGGAAGGAAGTACCTTTCGTATGGACAGAGAAGCAACAGGAGAGCTTTGAGAAGCTTAAGAGGGTCTTGGATCAAGCTCGATTCGATTGACTGAGGCGTGAAAGGACTTCGTGGTGTATTGTGGCGCTTCTCATACGAGATTGGGATACGTGTTAATGCAAGAGGGGAAGGTAGTTACTTATGCGTCTGGACAATTAAGGCCTCATGAGGTTAACTACCCGACGCACAACTTGGAATTGGCGGTAGTGGTCTTTGCTCTTAAGGTATGGAGGCATCATCTTTATGGAGAAAAGTCGGTGATCTACACAGACCACAAGAGCCTTAAGTATTTATTGACTCAGAAGGAGTTGAATCTGAGATAGCGAAGATGGGTGGAGTTACTGAAGGATTATGACTGTTCTATAGAGTATCACCCGGGCAAGGCGAATGTAGTGGTGGATGCCCTAAGTCAGAAGGTTGTGTCGGATCTGAGGGTGATGTTCACACATCTGAGCTTGTATGATGATGGAAGTCTACTAGCAGAGCTGCAAGTTAAGCCGACATGGTTGAAAGAGGTGAAAGAGAGTCAGTTGTTGGATGAAGATCTAAGTGTTAAGATACATCAAGTACGGAATGGAGAGTTGAAGGATTATGGTATTAATAGCGATGGAGTGTTGTGTTTCAAGGGTAAAGTTTGTATACCTAAGGACAAGGACCTAAGACAGAGGATTCTTCAGGAATCGCATAGTAGCCCTTATGCTATGCATCCTGGAGGCACTAAGTTGTACAGAGATCTAAGGGAATAGTTTTGGTGGCCTGGTCTGAAGAAGGAAGTTACAGAATTTGTCGGCAAGTGTTTGACGTGTCAGCAAGTTAAGACTGAACACCAGGTTCCGTCAGGATTGCTTCAACCGATAATGACTCTGCAGTGGAAGTGGGAGAGAATTACCATGGACTTCATTAGTGGGCTTCCTCTTACGCCTACTAAGAAGGACTCGGTATGGGTAGTAGCGGACCGTTTGACAAAGTCTGTGCATTTCATTCCAGTAAGAGTTGATTATTCCTTGCAGAAGTTGGCAAAGTTATATGTGGCAGAAATTGTAAGGTTGCATGGAGTGCCGGTGTCAATTATCTCAGATAGGGACCTAAGGTTTACTTCTCAGTTTTGGAAAGCGCTACATCAGGCGTTAGGCACCAAATTGGACTTCACTACGACTTTTCACCCACAATCGGACGGGCAGTCTGAACGAGTAATCCAAGTGCTAGAAGATATGTTGAGGGGCTGTGTGATTGACTTCAGAGGAAGTTAGGAAGACTATTTTCCGTTAGCAGAATTTGCCTACAACAACAACTATCAGGCCAGTATTCGGATGGCATCGTATGAAGCGTTATATGGTTGGAAGTGTCGAACTCCTACGTGTTGGACAGAGTTAGGAGAACGTCGAGTTTTGGGTCCGGAGATTGTGGCAGAATCTGAGGAAAAGGTTGAGGTAATTCGAGCACGGTTAAAAGAAGCATCTGATAGGCAGAAGTCGTATACAGATCTCAAACGGAAGGAGATAGAATTTGATGTGAGAGATCAAGTGTTTCTTAAAGTTTCGCCTTAGAAGAAGGTGATGAGATTTGGTCGAAAAAAGAAGTTGAGTCCAAGGTTTATAGGACCTTATCGGGTATTGGAGCGAGTTGGACCAGTGGCATACCAGTTAGACTTGCCTTCAAAATTGAAGCAGATACACGACGTATTCCATATGTCCATTCTACGTCGTTATCGATCGGATCCATCTCATGTGGTACCAGTTGAAGAGGTGGAGCTAAGGCCAGACTTGTCCTACGAAGAAGAGCCGATTCAGATCTTGGAACGGGACATGAAAGTATTGCGAAGGAAATTAGTTCCTCTAGTCAAAGTGTTATGGCACAATCATGGATCGGAGGAAGCTTCGTGGGAGCCAAAAGAGGCAATGTGACAGCAATACCCTTACTTGTTTCAGCCAGGTAATTTCGAGGATGAAATTATTTTAAGGGGGTAGGACTGTAACATCCCAAAAATGGGCTTGTGCATTTTTGCTTAATTATATGAAATAGCATGTCTTATATACTATGAATGTGTTATGTGAATTTTTGAAACCTTGGAATATAGGGAAATGCCTTAGAAAATATTACGTTTTAAGTTAAAAAAGGGAGAACTGAAGTAAGGTGGTCTTAAGAGAAAATGAAGGGAAAGTATGACACACAAACGGGCTTGGAAAAGTGGCTTGGAGGCACCACTTAGGGCCTCTAGAAATGACGCCATGGGCTAAGAGGAAGGACCGAGGATCGAGTTGCATGGGAAGCTAAATAAAGCTTTTATTTTTACGACAATATGAGGAAGAGATGGACGGCATGGGGAGTCTCTAAGAGGAGTTTAAGACGAGACGCATAAGCAACTACCTTCCCCTCTTGTATTAACACGCTTCCCAATCCTATATGAGAAGCGTCACAATAAACCACGAAGTCCTTTCCTGCCTCAGGCTGAATTAGAACTGTAGCTTCAGTCAAGACCCTCTTAAGCTTCTCAAAGCTCTCCTGTTGCTTCTCTGTCCATACGAATGGTACGTCTTTCCTCAGCAACTTTGTCAAAGGTGCGGCTATTGACGAGAACCCTTCCACAAATCTTCTGTAGTATCCTACCAATCCCAAGAAACTACAAATCTCAGCCACCGACTTAGGTGGTTTCCAATCCAACACTGCCTCAATCTTTCGAGGATCCACCCTTATTCCTTCTGCGGATATCACATGTCCCAAAAACACAACTTCCTTCAGCCAAAATTCACACTTGCTGAATTTAGCATAGAGCTTCTTCTCCCTTAGCACTTGTAACACAATCCGAAGGTGCTCATCATGCCCCTCTTCAGACTTGGAGTACACTAGGATGTCGTCAATGAACACAAAGACGAACCTATCCAAGTAGGGTTGAAAAACCCAGTTCATCATATCCATGAACGCGGCTCGGGCGTTCGTCAATCCAAATGGCATCACTAAGAACTCATAGTGCCCGTATCTTGTTCGAAAAGCCGTCTTATGGATAGCTACCTCCTTCACCTTCAACTGATGATATCCTGACCTTAAATCCATCTTTGAGAAAGCTGCGGCCCCCTTAAGCTGATCGAACAAGTCATCTATCCTTGGCATCGGGTACTTGTTCTTGATGGTTAGCTTATTCAACTGACGGTAATCTATGCACATACGCATAGTTCCGTCCTTCTTCTTCACAAACAGAACTGGTACTCCCCATGGAGACACACTGGGTCGAATAAACCCACGATCAAGTAACTCTTGGATTTGAGCCTTGAGCTCAACCAACTCCTTTGGTGCCATTACATGCGGGCAATTGACACGGAGGCGTTCCGGCAACAAGTCAATTTGAACTCAACCTCCTTGTGCGGGGTATTCGGGTAATTCCTCCGAAAGACACCCACAAAATCCTTTACAGCTCTAACTCCACTAACTCCCCCTTCTTTTCCATCCAAGGCCCTAATGAATGTGAAAAACGCCTTGCACCCTTTCCGAACCATCTTCTCAACCTTAAGTACTGAAACTACATTAGACAAGTAGTTTCTTCTTTCTCCTATCATAATGACTACCTCATCCTCTAGGGTCCTTAACTCCATTTGCTTAGTGCAAGACATCTATCACGACCCGATGTTCCATTGGCGATCCATACCAAGTATGAGATCGAATTCTTGAAGGAAGTTCCATCAAGTCGTGAGAAAATACTACGCCTTGAATTTCTAAAGGTACACTCAAAGATCTTATTCACCACTACAATTTGACCTAGTGGGTGACTACGATCATCTCCCTATCGAAAGTTCGAGGCTATGTCTAGAGTTTCAACTACTCTACATGCAACATAAGAATGGTCGAGCCCACATCAATTAAAGCAACATAAGGCTTGCCATAAATAAAGAACGTCTCGATTATAATGTCGGTCGTCTCCATCCTCCCTCCGGTGAACCGCATAAACCAAACCTGGCTGCCTTGCCTCAGTATTAGCAACACCTCGACTCGGTGTTCCACGTCCTCTGCCAGCACCATTTCCTCTGATATTCAGACCACGACCCCGCTGAGGCTGTTGTCCACCTCAACCAGCCTGATTAACATTCTGAGCTACTGGTCGATTCCCATCTGGTCTCATTAGACAGTCCTTAATCATATGGTCCTTTGACCCACACTTGAAACATCCCCTGTCTTCTTCCAAACATTTGCCTAAGTGTTTTTCCACATTGATCACAAGTACGATATTGCCCTCCAAGAGCGACTTGCGACCTCGCATGCCCATCAACTCTAGGCCTCTTGAACACTCCCGGTGATCCGGACGACCCAAAACCTCTCTTATTTCTATTACGATCGAGTTACGCCTTGCGAGTCATTAATTCCTCACTACCTTAGCCTTTTCTACTAATCGGCAAACTCACGCTCTGGTGTGGGGCTATCAATAACCTCAGTCATCCCGTAGTCCGTCCTCAAACCGGACACATCGCTTATGCTCTGTTGCCACCACTCCTTGAGCATACCACTCAACCTTAGAAATTCACTTCATACTCTACTACGGACTTGTTCCTTGAACCATTTCTTAAATGCCTTCCTCTACTCATCAATATATCCGTTCCTACATACTTCTTCCGATCGCCGCCTTAACATACTCCCGGGTTAGATCCTCGTGGTGGCACCATCCGAATCGTGAGCCACCATTGATATGCTTCATCATGTAGCGCCACCATTCCTTTCAATTTCTCCTCAAGGGTCAGATCGAGCTTATCCATAATTCGCTCGGTCGCCTCCAACCAATATTCAGCTGAACTGGGTGCCACACGAGATACGCCACGGAACACCTCAGCTCCATTGGCTCGGAGTCGCTCGGGCATGATTTTGAGCTCCCATATTCCCTCCAAGACTAGCCACCATTTCAAGAACTCAGAGTACGACTGCGATCAAACATCCTCTCCGTCGATCTTCTTTGCCAACACCAACGGTGGTGGTGGTGGTGGCGATCGTACCTCATTCTCGGATCATTGACCCGATCTAACGGGTTCCGACACGGTCATTCTACCACGACCGTGTCCTTGCACATTACGACCACGCCCCTTGTGCTCATTCTTACGATTGCGCTTTAATCTGATTAAGAAATTTTATGAATTAGCGTTTGTTCCACTGATTATCCGCGAAGAAGTTTTATGTAAAGAGTTTAGTAGCAGTTCTTTCGATCAATCAAAGTTTCAAGTCTTTTATCCTAGTTCAGAGAAGTTCAATCCATTCAATATTCCTACCACACACATTCCTGTTCAAACATGTGTGCATTCCTATCCTAGGGTATTTTTGTCAATTGTCCTCTGGGTATTTTGGTAATAAATCGAGTCAAGTTAAAAAATCATAGTAAATCATAGGTACTGTGAAATTTTCAAAACTCGAGGTATTTCAAAATTTTTCCCAAATCGGATGTATGGCGGACATTTTGGAAATCGAGGTTATTTTGGTAATTTTGTCAATCGGGGTAATTTGGTAAATTTTTCAAATCGAGGTATCTTGAATTTTCACAAGTTAGGGTTTCATGGATACGTTTGCAAAGTAGGGAAATTTTATTGAAATCAAGGGTAATATGGAAATTTTAGAACCGGCATTTTAGTAATTTTACCACTAGGGGTATTTAGGTAATTTTGTAAATTAAAAATTCTTAGAAATTTTTCTAAAATAATAATTTTCACAATTCAAAAGGTAGTTTGTTGACTTTTAAAACTAGGGTTTCCATAATAATGTGGCTAGTCCCTTTTGGGTTTTAATTATTGAGTTTAGCCCGTGACTAAGTCCTCTTGGTTAGGGTGAATCAAGCTATGCACCGGTAGGATTCGAGTGGAAAGGAGGTGAGTCACGCTGATTGCTTAAATACCAAGCTCCCATCGAAACCAATCCTAGACATGTGCACAATGGTTGCCACACCCTAACTCGGTGACTTAACCACAGGTTTGTTTAATTAGGCATTTAAAATTTTATGTAATTGTTGGGGTAACCTAGTCCTAGGGTTCAAGTACTTATCATGCTAATCTACGTTCCATTTCTACCCTTCTACAATTCATATCATAAATCACACAAGAGGTAGGGTACTTACCTGGTGGACTTGGCCTGAGACTTAGGTGCCATGCCGAAAACCCCGCTTATTTCTCAAAATTTTTCACAAAATTCTTTTGGGCTTAATTTTTTGAAAATGTTTTGGGCCTTAAACCCAAGGCTGAGAGTTTAAAAACATGGCTCTGATACCAAGCTGAAATACCCCAAACCCAGCCCATGAACCTTGACCAGATCTGGTATGTTCCTCGAGTAAAAACGATTCAAGTTCATTTGTTCTTTGGAAAACTTTGAGTAATTTTTAGAGAAAATTGGGTTTGTGTTGTGTTCGAGTTGTAAAGTTATTTTTTTTTTTGAAGTCTAGATTTTAATAAAACTTTATTATCAAAACAATAAGTTAAAAACGTTTCCAAGTTCTTAGAGTTCACTGTTTAAATTGAAAATCTCTTGAATTTAGGTGTCAAAACAGGTTTTCATTTATTATTAAGAAAAATTTACTTAACTTTAAATTAAACATCCGAAACATAGTAAAGAAATTAAAAACGCATGCATAAATAGTTCATACTTAGTGGCCTTATTACATCAACATAAAACCCAAATTAAATTCAAAGCACTTAAAATAAAAAGTCCAAATAAAATAAATTCCTTGCTGAGCATGGCCACCACTAAGCTCCTACCGACTCGGTCCAACACTAATCGTCACCTGAAAAATAATCCCACAACGGGGTGAGTCAAACAGACTCAATGTGTAACCACAACACTAAATCCTAACAAATTCAGGCATATCAAATCATACATGTTCATATAGCATTCAAATAATATGATGCAAACCCGAACCCAAACCTAGATAGCCATCCGCTACACATCACCCGTACCAACCTGCATACCGTGGGGACTACTAAGTCAAACCCTCCATCCGCTACACACCATCGAAGGCAGTCGCTACAGTCGACGTGCTCATCACCCTTATATAATTCGTGGCATTGCCACCAGATAATATTTTGTGTCATGAGACACCACATTCAGATAATGTGACCGAAGTCACCACATTCAAATATCGTGACATAAGTCACCACATTCACTTCCCCTTTCATAATATCCCATATGTCCCATATCCTACAAATATTCACTAACCACGTCATATCCCTTATTCACATTCTTTTAGTTTCACATGTGCCATAACAGATCATATTATAATCCTAGTAGGAGTAGGAAAACATACCTGAGTACTTTGTACCATTGCATGGTACCTTAACCATATTCACATTATTTTAAGAGCACATATATATATATATTAAACATTGCCATAGATCTGATTAAGAGATAGTGTGGGGGGTACACACCTGGTATTCTTAACGCTTTATTGAAATCCCGAAAACCCGATCTAATGCTTTAGATCCTTTATTCCTTATTGCCGATTTGACTACTAATCAAAATTGAAGCTTGTAGTGTTTCCTCTTTATAATCGGTTAACCACTAGATCCATTAACTTGGTTAGTTTTCGCTTAAACAAATAAGAAATAGATCTAAATACTAAATTAGGGCATTGGTAGAATATTCATGTATACTTACCTTATGATTCTTAGATCCAAAATTATCACTTCCTTGTAATAATTGTCGAAATCCTATAGATATATGTTAGATAAATTTCTAACATCTAATCATAACAAATGGCCCTTGGCGAATATTACACATGCCTTACCTTAGATATTGAAGTCCCAAACCTCCTTATGGTCGACTAGAGACAGATCCCGAAAGAGTCCTTCATGGGTTCGCCAAAAACATTAATAGAGTTAGATTCCTAGTTTAAGCCTAAAAGAAAAGAATGGAAATCGAATGACAATTGGCCCTTACCCTTAATACAAAAGTCGTGAAGACTTTGCTTGAAGCCCTCAAAGATTCGGCTCAAGACTAGCTAGTGCTCAAAAGATTTGGCTTTTGGGATTTAATGGAGTAATCGGCTTCACAAGGATGAAAAGAGAGAGAGATATGAGCTTTAGGAAGAATCGGCAATGGTTATTTTAGGGAGGGGTTTCGGCTAGAGCAAGAAAAGAAAAAATAAAAGTGATAGCTTAGAAGGAAAAGAGAAAGCGCAAGAGGCTAAATTACTTAATGACATTGGCTATCCCTTTACTACTCTTAGCGAATTTGCCACCAAGGACTCCTTGGCCACCAACTCCTTCCCTATCTCATCCCTTGTTTTCTCCTTATCACTTTATTTAAAATAATTAAAAAATAAAACCACCATTTATCCTTACCTTAGCCAAAATTTTCAAGGGAATTTAAGTACATCTTAAACTCCTCTTAGAGACTCCCCATGCCGTCCATCTCTTCCTCATATTGCCGCAAAAATAAAAGCTTTATTTAGCTTCCTATACGACTCGATCCTAGGTCCTTCCTCATAGCCCATGGCGTCATTTCCAGAAGCCCTAAATGGTGCCTCCAAGCCACTTTTCCAAGCCCGTTTGTGTGTCATACTTTCCCTTCATTTTCTCTTAAGACCACCTTACTTCAGTTCTCCCCTTTTTAACTTAAAACGCAATAATTTCTAAGGCATTTCCCTATATACCAAGGTTCCAAAAATTCACATAACACATTCATAATACATAAGACATGCTATTTTATATAATTAAGCAAAAATGCACAAGCCCATTTTCGGGATGTTACAAAGATACTGACAAAACACTTAGAAGTCAACAAACATTGGCTAAAGAGACCAAGAACCGATTAGGGAAACTTACTAAGTCAGTAGGGGAAGTCGCTACAGCAGTCGGACAACTTGCAAAATTAATGTCCGAACGACCGCAAGGGCGTCTACCAAGCAACATCGAGATCAACCCAAAAAAGCAAATCCAAGCCATAACAGCTCAGGAAAATGTAAGGCTAGATGAACCCATCTCAACAAGCAAAAAAAAGGACGAAGAAGGAAAAATTAAGGAAACACAAGAAAAGCCAAAATCGGTAATCAAAGAGTACCAACCCCGCATACTGTACCCCGCATGCCGTACCCCAAAACAATAAACAGAGACGATACAGAGGAATAGTTCGGTAAGTTTCTTAAACTCTTAAAGAAATTACATATTAACTTACTGCTTCTTGAAGCTCTTTTTCAGATGCCAGATTCAAGAAAATTTTTAAAACAACTCTTAATGAACAAACGCAAATTAGATGAAGAGCCGTATGTGGAATTAGATGCAGTATGCTCAGCAATGTTACAGAATAGACTACCACAGAAGCAAAAATATCCAAGGAGTTTTACTATCCCTTGTTTAATTGGTAGTTTAAGTATTGATAATGCGTTAGCTGATTTAGGGTCAAGCATTAATGTCATGCCTTATACATTGTTTAAACAACTAGGTTTAGGGAAACCCAAACAAACTAGGATGAGTATTCAATTAGCTGATAAAACTATTAGAATTCCTAGGGGTATTATCGAAGATGTTCTTGTAAAAATTGACAAATTCGTTTTCCCAGTAGATTTTGTTGTCTTAGACATGGATAAGGATAATTAAATCCCCTTAATTTTAGGAAGACCCTTCTAGCAACTACCAGAACTAAAATTAATGTTTCCACAGGAGAACTCATTCTTCGTGTAGGTGATGAATCAATCAGTCTTCAAGCTCTTGACTCGATCGGGACTACAATCAATGAAGGTAAGAAAGTGAATTCAGTTTATGATTAATTTGAGCAACCTTCATTACAGAAAACACCACAAGGATACGAATTTGAGCCGAAGCACGGACCTAGTGCCAAAAAAAGAAGAATTATATGAGGAACGAAGCCTTAGGGGCGAAAACTAAAAGAATGGAAGACACAATTCAAAGAGGAACAGGAACCATACGAAGTAAAACTTAAGGAACCCCAGAAGAGCTTATAGGAACATCAAACCACTTCAAAATAGGAGATAAGGTACGGATGAACAAAGCAGATCCACGAACAACCGAAGGAATTCCTCTTGAGGTGCGAAATATCTTCCCACACGAAACAGTCAAGGTAAGCAATCCAACATTCGGCTCTTTTAAGGTAAGCGCTTCTCAACTTAAACTTTATCAAAAAAATAGAACTGTAAGCATTAGGGAAGATATTCAAACCTTTAAACCTCCCTGATTTTTCAAATACAAGGAAAGTTTAGCTTAAGACTATAAACGAGCGCTTCTCGGGAGGTAACCCAAGCACTAACATAATATATCTTTACATTTTGCTTTCAGTTTCTTTTCCTTTCTGATAATTTAGTTTTAAATTAACATAAAAGTGCAGATTTCAAAGCCACACGGCCTTGCACACGGCCGTGTCCGTGGCCGTATGGACCACCAGAATCCTAATATTGACATAGAAGAGGCAGTACGAACCAAATCCCACCTAATTCTCAACGTCACAGATCCAGCCACTCCCCCATAGGCACCGGTAAAGTGGCACGACCGTGCTCTACGACCATGTGAAGTTACTGACTTACCAGACACAGGAAAGACACGCCCATACTACCCAATCGTGCCAAGACACTGCCTTTTCAGAAACAGACGTGGGATCTGGAAAACGGACGTGGTTGAACCAACACGCCTAGACACACGGCCGTGCGATGCGATCGTGTAATTCAACATACCCTCAGTGTACGGGCGTGGGAAAATGTCAGAAGCCAAAATTCTATTTAATCCCACCCTCCCCTCTTCTTTCTAACCCTCCTTCCTCTTTTCTTTCTTCCTTCTTCTTATCATATCTCTCTCTCTCATTTTCTTCTAACATTCTTATAACCCTTGAGCCATACCAAAGTCATGTCGAAGAAGCATAAGAAGGCAAGCATAGTCTCCCCGATGGAGACCCGATACATAAGTTCATGCTGGCCGCTTCATCCGAACACCCAGCCAAGGGTCTTTGAGACCATTTAGTTTTTTATTTTTCTTTTCTCTTTTGCTTCAATTTCCTTATCTTTACTTCTCTTCTACTTAATTTAGTTTATTTTGCTTTAGTTCCTTGGTTTAGGTTCTAAAAGTTGCTTGGGAATCACGCCACTTCTGCCACCACAAACACCTCCGTATCCTTAGAAGCCACACCCACCTCACGAACCATCTGTCAATAAGGACTCTTCAGTCCATTAGTCTTTTCTTTTAATTTCAGTTTTCCTCTTAGTCTCCTTCTCTTTGTTTTCTTTATTTTTAATTAGATTATTAGTATATTTTTAATGTTTCTTTAGAATTCCTGGCTATATCTTCCCAGGCTACCCAATTTCTTTATCCAGCACAATGCTTGTCGGTAGCCACCCCACCAGGCCCATAGAAAACGGCACCACCTCCAAACCGATAAGGGAATAAGGATCCATCCAAAAATTCAGGAAGTGTTACTTCTCCCCTTCTCTTTTGATTTTATTATTACATAATTATTTATCTATCTTTGTACATTGAGGACAATGTACATCTTAAGTGTGGAAGGGTAAAAGTACCTAACTTTTTGCATTATTCAAAAATATTGAATTTTAGTCTTGTTCCTAAGTAATTTTCTCATATTATCAATTAGGGTGAAATTTCGATTATTCTTATCCATATTTTGGTAGTATTACTTTTGTCTTCTTTTTCTTCTTGTATGTATTTTAAGCTTCACCTTATTTCTCTACGATTTCTACGAACCGTACCTTCAATATCACTGTCGTAAACTAAGGGTCCTATCGGGTTCCTTCTAATCATAAACAAGAGGTACCTTCCAGGAAAAGAAAAAGAAAATTAGAAAAGTAAAAATAAAATTGAATTGCAAAAATAAAATATGGCTAAAGTAATAAAAATTGAGCTTTATTAATATTTTAGTTCCCCAGCAACGGCGCGAAAAACTTGATGGTGCTGGAAAAAGTCCTAAAAATTTATATAATGAATAATCTAGCCTAGAAACTAAGTATCACCATAATTGAGGCAAGCGCACCTATCGAACAGTAGTATAGTTTAGTGGCAAGATCGGATTATCGAACCCAAAGGAACCAAAAGTACTAATACTAACTTTCTTCTTATTATTTTGCCTAAGAATTAAAAGAATTATTGTTTAATATAAAATTAACTAACTACTAAGCTAAAGATGCTAAGACACAGAGAAGGAATTGGGGAAATACTTGTGGGAAAACCAATTGATTATGACAATACCCGAGGAAGAATCCACTTAGACTTCAGTTGTTATCTAACTCTGAACCAGACGATTTATTCACTTGACTTGATCCATAAGATTTCCTAATTTATATTAATACCTCTCTCAAGGCTACTAACGTCTAACCTTAGGTTGATTAATTAAAATCTCTTTCTAAATAAAACCCCTAGAATTGCATAAACTCGATCTATGGACTCCCATATTAGGTTTGACCCTAATCCGGGAGATTTTTGTCATCCTATCTCTAGGGTTGCGATCAACTCTGCTTAACTATGTTAGATCTACTCTTAAACAAGAAATATTCCTCCTCTGCCTAAGCACATCAATACTTGAATCAATATCCTGAAATATTAAAGTAAGAATTAAAAACACATAGTTAAGAAAAAATCAAGTATTTATCATATAGCTCAGAAAACAATAACAAGATCCGTCTTAGGTTTCATCCCCCTCAGGTATTTGAGAGGGTTATTTCGTAATCATAAAAGAATACATCTCAGAAGAAAATATAAAACAAAACATAAGAAAAACCCTAAAACCCCTAAAGGAATTGAATGAGAGATCTTTAGTCTTGAGTATGACTCCGACTTCTGGGATGAATCAACTGGCTTTCTTCGAGCGAATCCCACAATTATGTCCCTCTGGCTTGGCTCCTTAGCCTGGCTGAGCGTCCTCTTTAAGGTTGGCCTCTAGGGTGTTTATATAGGCTTTTGGGATGTCTTTCTTTGCCCCTAAGTACCCTAATCTGAATGAAACTCTTCTTTATCGCGGTAGGGACATGCCCGTGTGATTCTGGGCCAGGCCGTGGTCAGATCTGCTAAGGTGGCACGGACGTATGTTTCGTGCCCAGGTCGTGTGCAATTCATACTTTGGCCTATTTTCTCTATTTTCAGCCTGTTTCTCATTCTTTTTATCCTCCGGTGCTCTCCTAAGTATAAAACATGAAATTAAAGGATTAGGAGCACAAAATTCCACAATTCAGGGAATAAATCATCGAAAAGTATGCTAAATGTGGGATTAAAATATGAACATATTATAGTTTATCAGCATCGATATTTGATTACGTGTAAGACCATGCCCGGGACATTGGCATCGTATTAATTCATGTAAGACCCTGTCAGAGACAGTGGCATCAGTATCTAATTTCATTTAAGACCACATCTGAGACGTTGGCATTGTATAACTATTCTGGGCATTCTGCGTATCCTATTAGATTATGAACGGTTCATTGGGCAAGTCTGATAAATGAATGAATATGTGAATTGTACATTTGTTTCAGGTATGTTTGATAAGTACACTTTGTGTGTATTAGAAGGTAAGTATTGTCTTAAACTTACCTTAGTGAATTATGTATTTGAATATGAGAATGTAAGTGTGTTATATGAATAGAAAAGCTATGAGCTGATAAAGTATATAGTGATATGCAAGATTGGAAGATGAATAACCTAATTAAATGTGCCAAGAAGAATTATGATTATGCAATTGAGCTATTAGTGAACTTATATTGACTACATGTCTTGAATACTTATATGCTAAGTTTATTTGTATATGGCTTACTAAGCTTTTGAAAGCTTACTTTATGTGTGTTTTCTCTGTTTTATAGATCGTAAAAGCTACTAAAGGCTCAGGGACCGTCGACGATCATCACCACACTACTCAAACTCCTTCTGGTACTTTTGTAATGTAAATATAGCTAGATATGGCATGTATAGGCTAGTCACTTTGTGTTATGCTTGAGATGTGTAAATAGCCATGTGATGTGGCTATATAAATGTTGGTATATGTTTTAAAGTGTAAATGGCCATGTGATGTGGCTAAGTAAATGTTGATAATGTGCATGAATGAATATGGCATATGATACAAATTTTGGTATAGTTTGATAGTAAATGAAATGGTCAAACTATGGTAAGTATATGAATACACTATGAGTATGCATGTTTGAATAAAACAATGTTCTATGAGGGGTAAATGTGGTTAAACCATGCTTATAGATATATGTGATTTAATTGTGCAAGTTGACATGATTAGAACTGAGATTGAATGTGGAGAATTGTTGATCATTTGATATATTTTTGGTTGATATTTGTACATGAAATGGATTGGTACATTGCTTGTAGGTATGACCTAAGTAAGGGTGGCACTTTGGCCTTGCAAATGGCCAGTTTTGCCTAGACGGTCATGGCACACGGGCGTAGCTGGTGACCGTGGGATTAAGTCAGTAGCAAACCTAAGTGTGCACGGCCTTGGCACATGGACGTGCCTGGTATCCGTGTGATTTAGTTAGTATATAGCTTATGAGCAGACGGCCATGGTGCACAGGCGTGTCTAGTGGCCGTGTGGGTAAGTCAGTATACTTGCTCTGATTTGGCACGGCCGGTACACATGGTTGTGTCTAGTAGCCATGGGAGGCACACGACTTGCTCACACGGGCGTGTGACCTCTGTAATATAGAAAAGTTTTAAATTTATGAGAATTCTCATATATGTTCAGTTTAGTCCCGACCTTGTTCTGAAGCATGATTAAGGTCACGTTGACCTATAAAAAGGGACACTTGGTTTTGAATGATGAATTGTATTATTAAAATGTCTGTAAAAGTTATTTTTGATCTATCCGGTAATGCCTTTAACCCTATTTTAACGATGTGACATGGTTAGGGTGTTACATTTGGTTGGTATATGAGCTACAGTTTAGTTGATTCTCAGACTAACGTAGCGTGTTAGAGTCTAGCTATACATGCCATATATTCGAACTGTGACAGTGTGATGAATCCTGACGAGAAAAATGTGGTTTTTATATAGTAATGGATCCCGAAAGAGCCATAGCTGACGACGTAGAAAGTAATGTGCCTGCTCCCGTGCAAGGGACAAAGACCATCTCGATCCGAGGCCAAGCTATGAGCGTTAAGGGGGAGAAGCTAAACAAGCTTTCTTCCAGATGATGAGTGAATGGCTCACTCAATTTATGAGAAATAATCTCATCGTTTCACAATCTGGCCCCGCCTAATCCCCTCGGACTTCAGCCAGCCTCCGACTATAAATATGAATATATTAAATAGCCTCCAGTAGACAAAATTTGTAAGTATGGGGCCGGAGAGTTCAGGGCTACTAATGATGATAATGATAAGAAAGATGATTCTGAAGCTCGTAATGAAAGAAAAAGATCAATGAGTAAGTTTTCTCAACATTTGACGAAGAAATATAGAGATGCAAGCAATCGATCAAATACTTCATTTGGACATACGGTAGAGATCGTGTGAGACCAAGTGTTGGTCTGAGAACTCAAGGTCCAATTGAATCAAATGATAAAGTACTAAAAGCAACAAACCTGAGTGTAAAAAGTGTAGAAGACGATATGTGGGAAAGATGTTGGGGCAAGTATAATAATAAAGTTTGTTATAAATGTGGATCACAAAATTACTTCATTCGAGACTACCCAAAGATGGCGAGTGTTGGAAATGTCAAATCCGAGTGACTCGAGCGTAAGCGTTGTAATAAAAGACATCCGGGGAATTGTAGATTGAATAATAAAGCTTACTTCAAATGTGGATCATTAGATCATTTTATTCGAGACTGGCCAGAGTCTGTTGAGCAAGAGACTACTCAGAATCTGAGATCCGGTAACACCCCAGAGAGAGATAGACCTTCCCGAAATACAAGAAATATCAGTGGTAGTCATAAGTCTACGAGGGATACTATTGCAAAATATGAATTTAGAGAGCCAACTAGAGCGTATGCTATTCAAGCTTGTGAGGAAGCTTCATCTTTTGATATTATTACGGGTACATTTACTTTTTATGACACTTTTGTGATTGCATTGATAGACCCTGGCTCTACTCATTCGTATATATACATGAACCTGGTAATCAGTAAGACTTTGCCTGTAGAGTCTACTGAGTTTGTTGTAAAAATATCGAACCCCTAAGTAAAAGTGTTCCAGTTGAAAAAATATGCAAGAACTGTCCATTAATGTTTTGAGATATCTGTTTTCCTACTGATCTGATGCTATTACCATATGATGAGTTTGCCATAATTTTAGGGTATGGATTGGTTGATACTACATGTCGCTATTGTAAATTGTAAAAGAAAGACTATTGATTTGATATGCCAGAATGATGAAACAGTTCGGATTGAGTTAAATGATTTGAATGGCTTATATGTGACTGAATCTATCCATCTGACTGGAAAAAAATTTTGAATGTACATGAGTGAATTAAGGGATAGTCTGGAGGAAAAAATCGTATTCTTAAAGACTTGATATTGAATTATATCTATAGGAACGATTCTATCTGGGAAATGTTGTGATAAATTAAAGTTAGTTTGATTGTTGAAGTTTTCTTCTACACGAAAATAATTTTGACCGAAATATCACTTCTTGTTTAGTTTGAGTTTAATAAAGAGATTACGATCTTCGTCCTTGTGTTAATGAAGGAAAGATCTGAAATTGGCACAGTAAGGTTAGCTTCAATTGTCGAAAAACTTTTAAGTCTATAAGTGATTCTTGTTTGAGGAAAATGATTATGGTTTTGAATATTTTGATATGGCATTGAATACGTGATTGATTTTATCAGGTAATGAACAGTTATTAGTTGAATTAGAAGTTAAATAAATGTTTATTTAGCAAAGTTGTAAAATTCAAAAGTGTGTCAGCCAACTATAAGTTAAAATGAGTTCAACATAAATTGATTTCTGATTCAGAATCTCAGATGTGTCGAGATAGAGTGTGTATGCTGAAAAGTTCTATAAATGTATGCAACAAATTTTTAATGCTCAGAAGATTGATGATGAATTGTTAGCGAAATGAGCTTAGTGTGATTCAAATTCTGATTCTAAATTTTAAATTGATAATGATGATTGCTTGAGATTCCAAAATCGAATATGTGTTCTGAGAAACTCAGAATTGATTCAATAAATTTTGAGTGAAACTCATAATAGTCGCCTATCTGCACATCCGGTAGTACCAAGATGTATCATGTAACACCCCAAACTCGCTTAGATGTTATGGTAGAACCTAGCGTGTCACATCAAAATGTTATTTGAAAATTACGCGTTCATTAGAAACCCTTACAACTTAAACCTTTCTGACAATCAAACCTCATATTTCATTTGCTTATTTTCAAAACGTGGTTTATTAGAAATCATTTTGGAAAACATCATAATCTTTGAAACCTTGTTTGTAGCGGAAGTCCGACTTAATCATTGTAAAATACGATATTTTGAAAACAGTAGTTATTGTTTAAAAGACTCGTGTTTAATAGCCTCATAGTTTGCAATTAAAAGAAGTACCAAATAAAAGTTAAAATGAAAATCCCAATGGCCTTATTACAAAAATTATTAACCCATTAATTAAAATGAAGTAAACGAAAATAAGCCACTAAATTTAACCCAAAACATATTGGATGAGTGGCCACCTCCGAGTTTCTCACAGCTCCAAATCCACTAAGGTTGGGGATTACCTGCACAGTTAAAAGTAAAAGGGTGAGTTACAAGAACTCAATGTGCAATCCCCTATTACGGTCACAGTCTGGGCCCGAGCCCATACGGTATCAGTTAGGGCCTAAGCTCTATTCGGTAACAATCTGGGCCTAAGCCCTATATAATAACAATGCAATGGATATGTAACCCACCCCATACCAACCAAACTCTCCACCCATACCAACCAATCTCTCCTTGTGGGGACCATGTCAACCCACCCAGCCAAACTCTCCAATGATGCAACTTAGCTACTAATATCAGTATATGTAACAGCCTGGTTTAGACCCTAGTCGAAACAGTGGTTTTTAAACCATAAATCCGAAGTCAGAATGTTAATTTAAGGTTGTTTTCTATATGAATAGTATGTGACATAGTCTGTGCAAAAATTCTGTGTGGTAATTTGATTGTTTGTGTGTCGAATTAAGAGAAAGGATTTAATTGTATAAAGTGCAAAATGTTGTGTGCTGATTTACGAGTACTTAATTATTGTTGGCTTTTTAAGGTTAATGCCTTATGTTGTTATTAAGCCATTATTAAAGATAGTGGGTGGTTAAATTAATTATTAGCCTTAAAATATATTTGATTTATATGACTTATAAAAGGACAAAGTTGGTATTTGTTTAATAAGTTAATATTAATTAAAACAAAACCAATTGATGGCCATTTTCTCGTCTTTCTTCCACCGAAATATAGAAAAGAGAATAGCCATTGAAGCTTTTGAAATTTAGGCACTTGCTAAGCTTAATTCAAGGTATGTTTGATTTTGGTTTTTGATAATTTCTACGTTTTCATGATCGTTGCTTTGTGTTTTACAAAACCCATGCTCAAATTTTATGTATTGATAGTGTTTGTGAAATGTGCCATTGATGAAAGGGTGAGTTTTGTGATGAGTGTTGGTGTTAAATGAAAGATATGTGTTTTATGAACATGTGTTGTTCTTGATTTTTTGTTGAATTTAGCTAATTAGAGCTAAATCGTGAAAATAGAAATTTGAAGGACTTAAATGTGAAATAGATGAAATGTGTGGGTTTGTATTAATATGGGAAGAATTTGGCTAAGCACATGTGTATTGAAATTTTGAGTATTTGATGATTTTGTGAAATAGGGACTAAAGTGTTAAAATGTGAAAATATGAGGGTAATTTTGTAAAATACCCTAAATATATGTGTTTGGACTAAAATTAATGATTTGATGATTAAATGGATTGAATTTGAATGTGTATAGACCAAGAGAGGAGAGGTTCGGATCGAGATCGAGGCAAAGATAAAGTGCTCGATTAATCGACCGTATCAATAGTTCGACGTTCGAGGTAAGTTCAGATAGGATACATACTATTAAGATATGTATTAGCATTATGAAATGAATATGTATTTGTAAATGAAAATGAGTTGCGATGTGTAATATTTTAGTTGATGGCACTAAGTGTGCAGAATTGAAATCGAAACAAAAATGAATAGCACTATGTGTACAATGATATGTGATAAATCGTAAAAGCAACATATTTTAGGCCCACATTTAGTATGATTTTGGATTATTTAGCCCTGTTTTTATGTAAAAAGGTGCTCTTAATCCTTTCTTTTCTTATTTTTACTCAGGAAAGCACCTGCGGACGAAAAGAACAAGAAACGGGCTTAAAACGGGCCAATTTGGGCCAAGGAGGAAATCGACACGGCTTGGACTTCAGCCACATGGCCGTGCCTTAACAATTAACTAATACATGGCCATGACACGATTTACACGATCATGCCCCAATCGATAGAATCAAGACACGGCCTAAAAATGATTTACACAGGAGGGTACTATGGCCGTGCCCCTGTTACGAGAGAGAGAAATTTCACTCGGATTTGGGTACTTAGAGCCAAAGAAACACTTTCCAAAGCTTATTCAAACATCGAGTAGGAAGTATACTTGAAACAAGACACTTAGAGGCCAAGGAAAGCATTCTAAAAGTCTATATAAACACCCTAAGTGTAACTCGAAAAGGGCGTCTGTATGTAAGCTAGGCCAAAGAGCCAAAGCCGCACCTACCAATTCAGGGAATTACTCGAAGATAGCCAGTTGATCCATCTCAAGAAGCCAAAATTTTACTCAAGACAGTGGATCTCTCCTTCAATTCCTTCAGGGGGTTTTAGGGATTTTTTATGTTTTATTTTATCTTTTCTCTTGAGATGTTTTATTTTAAAGTTATGAACTAAACCCTTCAGATACCTGAAGGGGATGAAACCTAGATGAATCTTGTTATTGTTTTCTGAATTATATGATAAATACTTAGTTTGTTCTTAATTGTGCATACTTAATCCAAATTCTAATGTGCTTAGGTGGAGGAAGAATAGACCCTGCCTAAGAGTAGATCTAGCATAATTAAGCGGAGTTGATCGGACACCTAAAGATAGGGTGACGAGATTTGGCCAGATTAAGGTGATACCTAATATGGGAATCCATAGATCGATTTACTGCTATTCTAAGGGGTTATTATAAGAGAACGAGAGTTCCACTAATTAACCTATGGTTAGACGTTATTTGCCTCGAGAGAGGGTTTAATATACGTTAGGGAGTCTCACGGATCAAACTAAGTGAATAAATCGTATGGTTCAGTGTTAGATAACAAGTGAAGTCTAGGTGGATTCTTCCTGAGGGTATCGTCGTGATCAACTGAGTTTTTCATCAAGTTATTTCAAATTCATTCTCTTTTTCCTTTGAGTCTTTAGTTTAGTAGTCGTTAAATTAGATTAAATCAACCAATCACTCCATATTCTAGGCTAAATAATAAAATGAAAGTTAGTATTAGTACTTTTAGTTCCTTTGGGTTCAACAATCTGGTCTTGCCTAAGCTATACTACTGTTCGATAGGTACACCTTCCTTAAATCATTGTCAGAGTTAGTCTCCAGGTTCGATCACATTCATTATAAATTTTAAAACTCGATAGACACACGATCAATATGAAAGCTTCGGTTTATGGACCTGGCACTGTGTGTGCGATACCGAGATAAGTCGGTTGAAAGATTAAGCACTAAGTGTGCGATGACGATTACGATCCGATTATGAAATTGGCACTAAGTGTGCAAAATAATCAAAAAGAAAAGTAAAGGTTGAATGAGAGGTAATATCGGGCAATTGAGTTGCATGAATGGTGAGTAACTATGTGTTGATCAAGGTATGTTTGAACCTAGGTGGTTGATGATAGCCTTAATAGTTATATGAATAAATACTTAAGCATATGTTTGAGATTGATGATGAGCCTAATTGGGCAATTTATCTACGTGATGATTTAATTGTGTAAGATGTGTTATTATTGTACAATATGTATTAAAATTACGAACTTACTAAGCTTTGGAAAGCTTACTGTGTGATTTGTCTTTTTACTTTACAGTGTCAGTAAAGCTAGCTCAGATCTGGAGATCATCAGCATCTCAATCACACTATCGGCAATCTATTTTGGGGTATTTTGGAATGGCGTACATAGTTAAATATGGCATGTATAGGCTAGTTAATTGAATCATGTTTGAGATTTTTAATTAGCCATGAGATGTGGCTAGATATGTGATAGTTTTTGGCATAAATGACTTTGATATATATGATGCATCTTTTGGTATAGATTGTGAGTTGAGAAAATTAATTTTTGGATGGAAATTGTGATGATGGTATGATGCTAGTAGGATTAAGTGAAATTTGGGAATGAATTATGCTTGTGATAAGATAAGTTTTGGTATTAAATTTGGTATGAATAGAATTGGTATTGAATGCATGGTCTGAATGATTATTTTGTTATGCTTTTGGGTAGTCATAAGTGCATGAGTTATTTTGGTAAATGTTGCTTGTAGGTATGACCCATTTGGGTGGCATTTTTGGTCTTGCAAATGACCTATAATGTCACAAGGCCTTGGCACACGGGCGTGCCTAGTGACCGTGGGGTAAAGTCAGTAGCTTGCTTAAGGGCACACGGGCATGCCTAGAAGCCGTGTGAGAAAGTCAGTATATGGTCTAGCAGTGCACGGCCTTAGCACACGGGGGTGCTTGGTAACCGTGTTGCTTTAGCAGGATTGACCATGGCCAAGGTACACGGGCGTGCTTGGTGGCCGTGTTGAGGAATCAGGTTTGACCACGGGAAGGACACACGGGTGTGTCTAGCAGTCGTGGAGGGCATACGGTTCACTCCCATGGGCGTGTATCCCCTGTATTTTGGATAAGTTTTTAAGTTTTTGAAAACTTCTGTATGTGTTTTGATTTAGTCCCGATCCTTCTCTAGTATGTGTTTAAGGTCTTATAGGCCTGAATAAGGGACTATATGATTATGTTTTGATGTGATATACTGATGAATGACTTTGTGTCGTAAATGGGTTGTTAAATGATTTGATTGTTTGGTAATGCCCCTTAACACTATTCCGGCGATAGTTTTGGGTTAGGGGTGTTACATTTTATTGGTATCAAAGCTACGGTTTGGTCGATTCTTGAACTAACATAGCGCGTGTGAGTCTAGCTATACATGCCATATATGAAATTACGATAGTGTGATGAATTCTGATAGTTGAAAATGTGTTTTCATATAGTAATAGATCCTGATCGAAAGCGATTCTTGTGACGAGAAAGTAACGCGGCTACTACCTCTCAAGGGACAGTGCCAGCCACATCTAGGTAGAATGAAAGTAATGAGGGAGGAGAGGCTAAGCAAGCCTTCTTCCATATGAAGAGTGAATAATTTTCAAAATTTGTTCGAACGAATCCAGCTGCTCCACAACCTCCACCCCCACAAGTACCTGTTGTGCCGCAAGTTACAGATCGATCAGATTGAATAAACCTCTTGTAGATAAGATTCGAAAGTATGGGGCCGAAGAGTTTAGGGCCACAGCTGAAGATGATACTGACCGGGATGGGTTTTGGCTCGAGAATACCCTTCGAGTATTTGATGAGATACCGTTGACTTCGGATGAATGTATTAAATGCGCTATTTCATTGTTGAGAGATTCGTCTTATAATTGGTGGAAGACATTGATATCTGTAGTTTCAAGAGAGAGAATCACCTGGGATTTCTTTCAGGCTGAGTTCAGAAAGAAGTATATCAGTCAACGCTTCATTGATCAGAAACATAAAGAGTTTCTAGAACTAAAATGAGTCATTTGTTTATTACTGAATACGAGCGGGAATTCGTAAGATTGAGTCAATATGCAAGAGAATGTGTTTTGACTTAAGTTACTATGTGCAAACGCTTCATAGAGGGATTGAATGAGGACATTAAGTTGCTAGTTGGGATACTCAATATAAATGAATTTGTTGTGTTAGTTGAAAGAGCATGCAAAGCTGAGGAGCTCAATAAAGAAAAGAAGAAAGCTGATTCTGAAGCTCGTGATGAAAGAAAGAGATCGATGAGTAAGTTTTCTTAACCTTCTACCAAGAGATTTGAGATGCAAACAATCGATCAAATGCTTCGTTCAGACATTCAAGTAGAGATCGTTTGAGATAAAACGCTAGTCCACGAACTCAGGCTCTGATTGAATCAAGTATCGGCAGTGTTAAGACAAACAAGCCCGAGTGTAGACAATGTGGGAGACGACATGCAAGAGAGTGCTGGGGCCAAGTATAACAATAACACAAGCTATAAGTGTGGATCCCTAAATCATTTTATTCGAGATTTCCTAAAGATGGTCGAAGAGGAAAATGTTCAAAATGAAAGACTGAGTAATGTGACAGCTAGGGGTAGACCACCCAGAAACACCAAAAATATGAGTGAAAGTTAGAGAGGGACAACCGATATAGCTGTGAGGTCAGAAGTCAGAGCACTTGCCCGAGCTTATGTTATGCGTGCACGAGAGAAAGCATCATCTCCAAATGTCATCACTGGTATTTTCACTTTATTTGATGTTGATGTCATTGCACTGATAGATCTAGTATCTACCCATTCCTATGTGTGTATGAATTTAGTATTGAATAAGACTCTACCTGTTGAGTCTACTGAATTTGTGATTAGAGTATCGAACCCCTTAGGCAAGTGTGTCTTGGTGGATAAGGTGTGCAAGAATTGCTCATTGATGTTTCGAGATGTTTGTTTTCCGGTTAATTTGATGTTGCTGGCATTCGATGAATTTGACATAATTTTGGGTATGGATTGGCTTACTTTGCATTATGCCATCGTGAATTATAAGAGAAAGAGCATTGAATTGAAGAGTCAAAATGATGAGATAGTTCGAATTGAGTCCAGTGATATGAAAGGATTACCAGCTGTTATATCTGCGATGAAAGCTATGTACTATGTGAGAAAGGGTTGTGAAGCTTATTTGGCATAAGTAATTGATACAAAAGTGTCAGAAAAGAAAGTTGAATCTGTGCCTGTGGTATGTGAGTTTCCAAATGTGTTTCCTAAAGAGCTGTCGGGATTACCTCCAATTTGGGAAGTGGAATTTGGTATTGAATTAGTGCCGGGGACCACCCCCATTTCTATCTCTCCATATAGAATGGCGCTCACAGAATTGAAAGAGTTAAAGTCTCAGTTGCAAAAATTGACTGACAGAGGATTTGCACGACCGAGTTTCTCACCCTGGAAAGCTCCTGTGTTATTTGTGAAAAGAAAGATGGAACTATGAGAATGTGTATTGATTATCGACAGTTGAACAAAGTAACGATAAAGAACAAATATCTATTGCCCCGTGTTGATGATTTGTTTGATCAGGTGAGAGGAGCTACAGTGTTTTCAAAGATAGACTTGAGATCCGGTTACTATCAGTTAAGAGTTACAGAATCTGATGTGTCAAAAACTGCTTTTAGAATGAGGTATGGACATTACGAATTCTTAGTGATGCCTTTCGGACTAACAAATGCTCCTGCAGTGTTTATGGATTTGATGAGTCGAATATTCAGACCGTATTTGGATCGCTTCATTTTTGATTTATTCGTGTAATGAGACGTAACATGCTGAGCATTTGAGAATCATGCTACAAACTCTACGTGAGAAACAATTGTATGCAAAGTTTAGAAAATGTGAATTTTGGTTGCGTGAGGTTCGTTTTCTGGGACATGTTGTATCAGCTGTCGAGATACAAGTTGATCCGAGTAAAATCTCTGCTATTTTAGAGTGGAAGCCTCCGAGAAATGTGTCTGAAGTCCGTAGTTTTTTGGGACTAGCGGGATATTATAGACGATTTTTGGAAGGCTTCTCGATGATTACGACCCCATTGAAAAAGTTATTACAGAAAGATGTTAGATTCGAGTGGTCAGAAAAGTGCCAACAGAGTTTTGAACAGTTTAAGGTGTTGTTGACAGAAGCACCAGTGTTGATTCAACCCGAGTCAGGTAAAGAGTTCATATTTTACAGTAATGCATCGTTAAATGGTTTGGGCTGTGTACTGATGCAAGAAGGGAAAGTCATTGCCTACGCTTTGAGACAGTTAAAACTGCATGAAAAGAACTACCCAACGCATGATCTTGAATTGGCTGCGATTGTGTTCGCATTGAAGATTTGGCGTCACTATCTGTTTGGAGAGAAATGTCACATTTATACTGATCATAAGAGTTTAAAGTACTTGATGACTCAAAAAGATTTGAATTTATGACAGAGAATATGGTTAGAATTGTTGAAATACTATGAACTTGTGATAGATTATCACCCGGGTAAACCTAATGTTGTAGCTGATGCCTTGAGTCATAAATCGTTATATACTTTGCGAGCTATGGGAAATCGGATAGATCTATGTGATGATGATGTGATTGCAGCTGAATTGAAAGTAAAATCGTTGTTTTTAAGATGATATGTGTCTTTCGGAAAAATTATAATGAGTTGTTAGCAAAAAGAGTTCAATGTGATTCGAATGCTGAATAGGAATTTCGAGTTAATAGTGATGAGTTTTTAAGATTCAGAGATCAGATTTGTGTTCCGAGAAATTTAGAGTTGATTCAAATGATTTTGAATGAAGCTCACAATAGTCATTTGACTGTACATCCGGGGAGTACGAAAATGTATAATGACCAAATGCTTCTATTGGTGGCATGGTATGAAAAGAGATATTTCTGACTTTGTGTCGAAGTGTTTAGTTTTTCAGCAAGTTAAGGCTAAACATCAAGTTTCGTCTGGTTTGTTACAACCGATTATGATTCCTGAGTGGAAATGGGAGAGAATTACGATAGACTTTGTGTTAGGTTTGCCCTTATCTTAGAGCAAGAAAGATGCGATCTGGGTGATAGTGGACAGATTGACGAAATCAGCTCATTTCGTTCTGGCGAGAACTGATTATTCTTTAGATAAGGTAACTGAACTGTATATTGATGAGATTGTGAGATTGTACGGGGTACCGTTTTCTATAGTGTCTGACAGAGATCTGAGATTTACCTCGCGATTTTGGAAGAAATTGCAAGATGCTTTAGGCACGAAATTGTATTTCAGTACTGCGTTTCATCCGCAAATCGATGGTTAATCCGAACGAATCATTCAGATTCTCGAAGGCATGCTGAGATGTTGCATACTTGAATTTGAAAATATGTGGGAAAAGCATTTATCGTTGATTGAATTTGCGTATAACAACAATTTTCAATCTAGTATCAAAATGGCATCATATGAGGCTCTCTATGGTCGAAAGTGTCGAACTCCATTGTATTGGACTGAGCTAAGTGAGAATAAGATTCACGGGGTTGACCTTATAAAAGAGATTGAACAGAAAGTGAATGTAATTCGTGACAGTTTGAAAGTGGCCTCAGATCGTTAGAAGTCTTATGCAGATTTGAAACGAAAGGATATTGAATTTGAAATTAGTGATAAAGTGTTTTTGAAAGTGTCTCCGTGGAAGAAAATACTTTGATTTGACAGAAAAGGCAAGTTGAGTCCGAGGTTCATTGGACCGTATGAGATCATAGAACGATTTGGACCAGCTTGCTTATAGATTGAGATTGCCATCTGAGTTAGAAAAGATTCATAACGTGTTTTATGTGTCAATGCTTCGACGGTACAGATCAGACCCGTCTCATGTGAATGTTCCTACTGAGATTGAGATTCAGTCAGATTTGTTGTATAGTGAAGAACCAATCCAAATTTTGGCACGAGAGACCAAATAGTTAAGAAATAAGAAAATCTCTTTAGTGAAAGTATTATGGCACAAACACGAAATTGAAGAGGCTACGTGGGAGTCTGAGAACATTATTAGAGAACAATATCCACAACTATTTACCGAGAAGATTTTCGGGGACGAAAATCTCTAAGGGGGAGAGTTGTAACAGCCTGATTTAGACCCTAGTCGGAACAGTGGTTTCGAAACCAAAAATCCGAAATCAAAGTGTTAATTTAAGGTTTTTTTTGTGTGAATAGTATGTGACATAGTCTGTGTGAAAATTCTGTGTGATAATTTGATTGTTTGTGTGTCGAATTAAGAGAAAGGATTTAATTGCATAAAGTACAAAATGATGTGTGTTGATTTACGAGTACTTAATTGTTGTTGGCTTTTTAAGTGGAGGCCTTATGTTGTTATTAAGCCATTATTGAAGATAGTGGGTGGTTAAATGACTGATATAGTGGGTGGTTAAATGACTGATTAGCCTTAAAATATATTTGATTTATATAACTTATAAAAGGGCAATGTTGGTAATTGTTTAATAAGTTAATATTAATTAAAACAAAACCAATTGATGGCCATTTTTTCATCTTTCTTCCACCGAAATATAGAAAAGAGAATAGCCATTGAAGCTTTTGAAATTTAGGCACTTGCTAAGCTTAATTCAAGGTATGTTTGATTTTAATTTTTGATAGTTTCTACATTTTTGTGATCGTTGCTTTGTGCTTTACAAAACCCATGCTCAAATTTTATGTATTGATAGTGTTTGTGAAATGTGCCATTGATGAAAGGGTGAGTTTTGTGATGAGTGTTAGTGTTAAATGAAAGATATGTGTTTTATGAACATGTGTTGTTCTTGAATTTTTGATGAATTTAGCTAAATAGGGCTAAATCGTGAAAATAGAAATTTGAAGGACTTAAATGTAAAATCGATGAAATGTGTAGGTTTGTATTAATATGGGAAGAATTCGGCTAAGCAATGTGTATTGAAATTTTGAGTATTTGATGATTTTGTGAAATAGGGACTAAAGTGTTAAAATGTGAAAATGTGAGGGTAATTTTGTAAAATGCCCTAAATATATGTGCTTGGACTAAAATGAATGATTTGATGATTGAATGGATTGAATTTGAATGTGTATAGACCAAGAGAGGAGAGGTTCGGATCGAGATCGAGGCAAAGATAAAGTGCTTGATTAATCGACCGTATCGATCGTTTGACGTCCGAGGTAAGTTCGGATAGGATACATACTATTAAGATATGTATTAGCATTATGAGATGAATATGTATTTGTGTATGAAAGTGAGTTCCTACGTGCAAGATTTTAGTTGATGGCACTAAGTGTGCGAAATTGAAATCGAAACAGAAATAAATAGCACTGTGTGTGCGATGATATGAAAGCTTCAACTTATGGACCTGGCACTGTGTGTACGATACCGAGATAAGTCAGTTGAAAGATTAAGCATTAAGTGTGCGATGACGATTATGATCCGATTATGAAATTGGCTCTAAGTGTGCGAAATAATCAAAAATAATAGTAAAGATTGAACGAGAGGTAATATAGAGCAATTGAGTTGCATGAATGGTGAGTAACCATGTGTTGATCAAGGTATGTTTGAACCTAGGTGGTTGATGGTAGCCTTAATATTTATATGAATAGATACTTGAGCATATGTTTGAGATTGATGATAAGCCTAATTGGGCAATTTATCTATATGATGATTTAATTGCATAAGATGTGGTATTATTGTACAATATGTATTAAATTACGAACTTACTAAGCTTTGGAAAGCTTACTGTGTGATTTGTCTTTCTGTTTTACAGTGTCTGTAAAGCTAGCTCGGATCTGGGGATCGTCAGCATCTCAATCACACTATCGGCAATCTATTTTGGGGTATTTTGGAATGATGTACATAGTTAAATATGGCATGTATAGGCTAGTTAATTGAATCATGTTTGGGATTTGTAATTAGCCATAAGATGTGGCTAGATATGTGATAGTTTTTGGCATAAATGACTTTGATATATATGATGCATCTTTTGGTATAGATTGTGAGTTGAGAAAATTGATTTTTGGATGGACATTGTGATGATGGTATGATGCTAGTAGGACTAAGTGAAATTTGGGAATGAATTATGCTTGTGATAAGATATGTTTTGGTATTAAATTTGGTATGAATAGAATTGGTATTGAATGCATGGTTTGAATGATTATTCTGTTATGCTTTTGGGTAGTCATAAGTGCATAAGTTATTTTGGTAAATGTTATAATGTCACACGGCCTTGGCAGACGGGCATGCCTAGTGACCGTGGGGTATAGTCAGTAGCTTGCTTAAGGGCACACGAGCCTGCCTAGAAGCCGTGTGAGAAAGTCAGTATATGGTCTAGTAGTGCACAGCCTTAGCACACGGGGGTGCTTGGTAACCGTGTTGCTTTAGCAGGATTAACCACGGCCAGGGTACATGGGCGTGCTTGGTGGCCGTGGTGAGGAATCAGGTTCGACCACGGGAAGGACACACGAGTGTGTCTAGCAGCCGTGGAGGGCACACGGTTATATGACATATGACATGTATGCAGTGTATCACAATGCAATATGACATGTATGCACTGTATCACAATTATATACAGTTATAAAACATCACATAAACATCATTTAAACTCCTCTAAGGGTGTAATGGTCATTTTGTCATTTAGGGTAAAGCAAGAATTCCCCCCTCGGGGTATTCAAGAATCTACCCCTCGAGGGTATTTCAAGAATTTACCCACCAAGGGTAATTCGATAAGTTTGTCATCTACCGCCTTTTGAGAGCTTCATGTGAAACACCCCAAACCCTACCCACGAGCCTTAAGGATCTCGTATGTTCCCTGTAAACTGCTTCAAATTCTTTTGTTACTTAGGAAAAACTTGTGTGTTTTGAAAGAAAGATTGTTTTGGGTTGGGCTTGAGTTGATAACAAGTTTATTTCATTATTAAAATCATTTACTTTAGGTGACAAAACGTTTAGGCTTTGTTTTAAAATAAATTTACTTAATCTTTTAATAAATAAAAGTTTGTAAGCTTAATAAATAAAAGCAAAGTAAAGTAGTTCTACCATGGCCTTATTACATCAAATAATTCCCAAAAAAAAAAAAATAAATTCAAAGTACTTAATGAAATAAAATCCAAATTAAATAAATTCCTTGCTGTGCATGGCCACCTTTAAGCTCCTCACGAGGCCGGTCCATTACCGATCATTACTCAAAAAATCCCACAAGGGTGAGTCAAACAAACTCAATGTGTAACCAACACTAAAATTTAACAATTTAGGCATATGTTCACCTATTACATGCATATTCATATAATGATCGGAAATAATGATGCAACCCGAACCCAAACCTATATGCCATCCGCTACACATCACCGTACCATCATCCTCGCACAACCGTGGGGACTACTAAGTCAACCTCTATCCGCTACACACCATCAAGGCGTCGGCTGCAATGACGTGCTCATCGCCTCTTATAAAATTCGTGGTCTTAGGTCACCACATTCGGATATCGTGGTCTTAGGTCACCACATTCGATTATCGTGGTCTTAGGTCACCACATTCACTTCCCTTTTCATATAACCCATATGCCCCATATCATACATATCATGCATTAACATGCCAAATTCTTATTTCACATTCTTTTAATGTCATATGTGTGTCGTAATGATATTTAACATAATCCTAGTAGGAGTAGGAAACGACACGAGTACTTTGTACCATGACATGGTACCTTAGCCATATTCACATTCTTATACGCATACTTATATTAAACATTGCCATAACACTTATTAAGAAATAGTGTGGGGTACACACCTGATTCGCTTAAAGTTTCCAATCCAAATCCCGAAAAGCTTGATCTAATGCCTTAGATCTTAAATCTCTACATTAAATCAATCATTTAATACTTAGTAAAGAGCCATTCGGCCATAAATCCAAATCCTAGTAGGATTAGTACACTAAAACTTACCTTGGTGTCAAATCCCGAAATCTTCACTATACTCTTCTTGTATTCGGCCAAGCTTTAAATCACTTTAACAAATTAGTTTCAGCCTTTTTAAACGAAAAATAGATCTTAATCAACAATTAAGGCCTTGGCCGAATGTACATATGGACTCACCTTGTGGATCTAAATCCCGAAAACACTACTTGACTGTGGAGATGTCGAAATACCTATGGCCACATGTTAGATCAAATTTTCCAATCATTAAATCACAATAGAATGGCCTATGGCCGAATGTCTTAAGCTCTTACCTTAGATCCTATAAGTCCCGAAATATCCTTCTCCCTTTGTAGTGAAAATGGCGACAAATCCGAAAGATCCTATGTAGTTTCGCAATCCACGATATTGATGGGATTAATTCTTAACTTTCGCTAAAATAAGGAAAAGACCAAGATCGAATAATCATGGATCCTACCTTTACTTGAAGAAATCGACAGCACCTATGCCTAAGACTCCTCAAGGATATTCGGCTATGGCCTTGATGTGGATCACAATTTCGGCTCTTAAGGCTTAATGAGAAATCGGCTAATGGTTATCTTGAGGGTTCGGCTTTGATTGAATTTGCAAAAGAAGGAGAGTAGGTTGATGTTGAAGGTTCGGCTTTTGGAGAATCAAAAAGGAAAAGAGGATGATGATTTGCAGAGAAAGAGAGAATTTGGCAGAGACTTAGAAAAGAATGAAGAATGAATAATGGCCTATATTCCCTCCTTTGGCCGAAATTATCACCTCAGGGAGCCCCCTAATCGGCCAACTCTATCAATTTTATAGTTTTTCTCTCCATCCATAATTATCTCTTCTTTTATCCACTTAAAATAAAAGGAATTTAATCCACACTTGATCACACCCTTTAGCCGAATTTTAAAGAGAATAAAACTCCTCACTTAAGTTCCTTAGTGCCGTCCACCTCCTTTGCTCCTTGTAGCAAAATAAAATCCTTTATTTGCTTCCCAAGTTGCTCGAACCTAGGCCCATTTGCATAGCTTGTGGTGTCACTTACCTGGGCCTTAAGTGGTGCCTCCTAGCCACTACTCCAAGCCCGTTCTTGTGTCAAATTTCTTCTATTAATTTTCTTAAGGCCACCTTGTTTTAGTTTCCTCTTTTAAACTTAACATTTCTAAAACATTTCCTTACATTTCCAAGTTTCTAAAATGTTCACTTTCCTCTTTAAACTTAACATTTCCAAGTTTCCAAAAATGTTCACCATACATTCATAACACATAAAACATGCCATTTCAGATAATTAAATAAAAATGCATAGGCCCATTTTCGGGATGTTACGCTTCTACCCCTTAAAATAATTTTGTCCTCGAAATTGCCTCGCTAAAATAAATAAGGGTATTCTGTCAGATTGCCTCTTACCGCTCCCACGAAGCTTCCTCCGATCCATGATTGTGCCACAACACTTTGACTAGGGAACCGACTTCCTCCGTAATATTTTCACGCCTCGCTCCAAGATCCGAATCGGCTCTTCCTCGTAGGATAAGTCCGCCTTAGCTCCACTTCTTCAATCGGTACCACATGAGATGGACCGATCGGTAGTGACGAGCATGGATACATGGAATACGTCGTGCATCTGCTGCAACTCGTGGCAACTCTAGTCGGTATGCCATCGTCCAACTCGCTTCAACACTCGATAGGGTCCTGTAAACCTTGGACTTAACTTCCTTTGCGATCGATTCTCATCACCTTCTTCCAAGGCGAAACCTTAAGGAATACCTAGTCTCCCACATCAAATTCGATTTCCTTCCGTCTAAGATCTGCGTACGACTTCTGCCTATTAGATGCTTCCTTCAACCGTGCACGAATTATCTCAACCTTCTTCTTGGGACTCTGCTACTAATTCGGTCCTAAACTCGACATTCCCTAATTTAGTCCAACACGTAGGAGTTCGACACTTCCACCATACAAAGCACTTCATACGGTGCCATCTGAATGCTAGCTTGATAGCTGTTATTGTACGCAAATTCCGCTAGAGGCAAATATTCTTCCCAACTTCCTCTGAAATCCATCACACAGCCCCTCAACATATCTTCTAACACCTGGATTACCCATTCAGACTGCCCGCTTGATTGTGGATGAAAAGCCGTAGTGAAATCCAACTTAGTGCCTAAAGCTTGATGAAGTGCCCTCTAAAATCGAGATGTAAATCTTGGGTCTCTATCCGAAATGATAGACATCGGCACTTTATGTAGCCTCACAATTTCGCCACATATAATTTAGCCAATTTCAAGAGAATAATCAACCTCACGGATAAAGTAAAGCGGACTTGGTCGACGGTCCACTATTACCCATACCGAGTCCTTCTTAGTAGCGTAAGGGAAGCCCACTAACGAAGTCCATGGTAATTCTTTCCCACTTCCATCGGAATCTCGATTGGTCAAGCAATCCCGATGGAACTTGGTGTTCAAAGCCTTAACTTGTCGACACGCCGACATTTCCCACTAATTCAAGAATTTCCGCTTAAAATCGTGCCACCAAAATCGCTCCTTAGATCCTCAGATAGCTTGGTGCCTCCGGATGCATAGCATAAGGGCTACCATGCGCTTCTCAAGAATCTCTATCTTAACGCCTCATCCCTCAAGATCTGAGACCTTTCCTTTAAAGCACAATACTCCTTCATCACTAACACCATAGTCCTCTAACTCTCCGCTCGCACTTGTTGTAACTTAACACTTAGTCCTCATCCACCAACCGACTTTCCTTTACCTCATTCAACCATGTTGGTTTGACTTGCAATTCGCCAACAGACTTCCATCATCATACAAACTCAAGTGTGCAAATAACGCCTCGGTCCGACACCACCTTCTGACTTAGCACATCTGCTACCACATTTGCCTTGCCCGGGTGATACTCTATCGAACAGTCATAATCCTTCAGTAATTCCACCTACCTTCGATGTCTTAAGTTTAACTCCTTCTGAGTCAATAGATACTTAAGGCTCTTGTGGTCTGTGTAGATTATCGACTTTTCTCCATAAAGATAGTGCATCCACACCTTCAAAGCAAAGACCACTACTGCCAACTCCAAGTCATGGGTTGGGTAGTTAACCTCATGCGCCTTAATCGTCGAGACGATAAGCGACTACTTTACCATCCCGCATCGTAACACATCCTAATCCCGTATGCAAGCGCCACAAGACACCACAAAATCCTTTCTCGCCTCCTTTGAATCAACACTAGAGCTTCAAAACCCTCTTGAGCTTTTCAAAGCTCTCCGCCGCTTATCCGCCCATACAAAGGGTACTTCCTTCCTTAACAACCGTTAAAGGCGCGGCTATTGACGAAAATCCTTCCATTAACCTTCTATAATAGCCCGCCAATCCCAAGAAACTATGAATCTCTGCCACTGACTTAGGTGGTTTCCAATCCAACACTACTTCGATCTTTCTAGGATCCACCCTTATTCCTTCAGCAGACGCCACGTGCCCTAAGAATACAACCTCCTTAAGCCAAATTTCACACTTGCTGAATTTGACATAGAGCTTCTTTTCCCTCAATACTTGCAGCACAATCTGGAGATATTCATCATGCTCCTCTTCGCCTTGGAGTATACGAGGATGTCGCCGATGAACACAATGACGAACCGATCCAAGTAAGGTTGAAAACCCGCTCATCATATCCATGAACGCGATCGGGCATTGGTCAACCCAAACGGCATTACTACAAACTCAAAATGGCCGATCTTGTCCTAAAGGTCGCCTTATGGATATCCGCCTCCTTTGCCTTCAATCGATGATATCCCGACCTTAAGTCGATCTTTGAGAACACCGTCGCCCCTTAAGTCGATCGAAAAGTCATCAATCCTTGGCAAAGGATACTTGTTCTTGATGGTCACTTTATTCAATCGACGATAATCTATGCACATTCGCATAGTTCGCTCCTTCTTCCTCACAAACAAGACCAAGTGCTCCCCACGAGACACACCGGCCGATAAACCCACGATCAAGTAATTCTAATTTGAGCCTTGAGCTCAACTAACTCTTTGGCACCATTCGGTATGGAGCGATTGACACAGGAGTCGTTTCTCAGAGCAAGTCTATTCCAAATTCCACCTCCCTATCTAGGGGTATTTCGGTAATTCCTCCGAAAAACATCCACGAAGTCCCTTACCATTCTAACTCCACGAATTCCCCTTCCTTCAGATCCACAGCACTAACAAAGGCCAAAAATGCCTTGCATCCTTTCCGAACCATTTTTTTCGCCTTCAATGCCGAAACTACGTTAGACAAGTAGTTTATTCTTTCTCCTATCATTACTACCACTTCATCTTCTGGGGTCCTTAGTTCCATTCGTTTAGCCGCACAATCCAACACGGCCCGGTGCTCTACTAACCAATCCATACCAAGTATAAGGTCAAATTCTCAAGGGTAACTCCATTAAGTCACCAAAGCTCACTCCCTGAATTTTTGGGAATACACCAAAGATCTTATCCACCACTACATTTTGGCCTAATGGGCTTACTACAATCATCTCCCTATCAGACAGTTCAGAGTCTAGGCCTAGTGTTTCAACTACACTACAGGCAACATAAGAATGGGTCGAGCCCACATCAATAAGAGCAAAATAGGGCTTGCCATGAATGAGGAACGCATCGCTTATGACGCTCGATGCGTCTCTATCCTCCTCCGCGCATCTGCGTAAACCAAACCCGATCGTCTTGCCTCGGTGTTAGTAGCACTCGACCCAAGTGTTCCACGCCCTCTACCAAAGACCATTTCTCGATTATTCGGACCACAACCTCGCCGAGGTCATGTCCCCCTCTACCACTGATTAACATTACGAGTCATTGGCGATTCCCATCCGGCTTCTGGCGATCCTTAATCATATGGTCCTTTGACCCACATCCTAAACATCCACTGCCTTCTTCCAAAGATTCTCCTCGGTGCTTCTTTCCATATCGATCACAAGGACGACATCGCCTCCTGCACCAACTTGTTAACCTCGCGCCCATCACCTGGGCCTTTTCTCGCACATTTCGACGATCCCGACGACCCATAACCCCTCTTGGGTCTATTCCTATCGAGCTCTACTTAACCGAGTCCTTGATTCCTTGGCTACCTTAGCCTTTTCTACCAACGCTGAAAAACTCCCGCCTCGATGTGGAGCTATCAATAACCTCGTGTCATCCCTTAATCCGCCCTCAAATCGGACACACCGCTTATGTTTCAGAGCCACTACCTCGAGCATACCGACTCAAATTTCGTAAATTCAACAGACTCTACTACGGACTTGTTCCCTTAAACCAGCCCCAAAAATGCCTTCCTTTGCTCATCAATATAACGTGTACCGACATACTTCTTCTGATATGTCACCTTAACATATTCCCAGGTCAGATCCTCAATTGTGGCACCATCCCAAACTGTTAACCACCATTGATACGCTTCATCACGTAGAGTGCCACCATTCTTTTCAACTCTCCTCAGGAGTCAGATCAAGCTCATCCATAATGCGCTCGGTCACCTCCAACCAAGATTCGCCAGTCTGGTGCCACACCAGATACTCCACAGAACACCTCACCTGTTGGCTCGAGTCGCCGGCATGATTTCGAGCTCCCATATTCCCTCCAGCACCAGCCACCATTTCAAGAACTCGCAACACAACCTACGATACAGCATTTTCTCCCGTCTGATCTTGCTACTCAACACCGACAGCTGGTGGTGGTGGTGGCGGTGGTACCTCATTCTCAGATCCTTGTCCCAATCTAACGAGTTCTGACACGGTCATTCTACCTTGACCGCGTCCTCGTACATTGTGACCACGTCCCCTAGAGCTCATTTCTACGATCGCGCTTTAGTCTGGTTTAAGAAATTTTATGAATTAGCCCTTATTCCACTGATTATTCACAAGAAGTTTTATGGCAGGAAGTTTAATAGGGGTTCTTTCGATCATTCAAAGTTTCAAGTCTTCTCTCCTAATTCACAGAAAAGCACATCCATTCCATAGTATCTCACATACACATTCATTCTTCGGACATTCTGTCTATTCCTATCTCAGGGGTATTCTAGTAATTTGTCCTACAGGGGTATTTTTCGTAAGTTGTCAAAATAAGGTTCCTTGGTGTTTTTGTCAATAAGGGTATTCTGGAAATTTTGCATTCCCGGGGGTATTTTAGAAATTTTGAAATTCGAGGGTATTTTGGTAATTAACCTGGGTAAATTTGTAAATCTTGATAAATACTTAAGGGTTGTTTTTGAGAATTTGTTTTCCAAATCAGTGTTGTAAATATTTTTTGAAGTCGGGGGTCGTTCTGGTAATTTTGTAACTCGGGGGTATTTCGGTAATTTGTAGGTTAGGGGTAATTTCGTAAATTTATCCTTTCCATAATCAAGATATTTTGATATTTTGTAAATTTAGGGTTCCTTTAAGCAAAGTAGTGAAATTTTGATAAGAATTGTGGGTATTTTGAAAATTTTCATAAACCAGGGGCATTTTTGTAATTTTACCACTAGGGGTATTTTTGTAATTTTTATAAATCGAAATATTTTGAAAATTTTCCAAAATAAGTTTTTTTCTACTATTTAAGGGTAATTTGGTGATTATAAAACTAGGGTTTTCATAAAAATTATGGCTAGTCCCTTTTGGGTTTTAGTTAGGGTTTAGCAGTGTATAAGTCCTCTTGGTTACGGTGAGCATGAGGCTACGCACTGTAGGATTCAAGTGGAGAGGAGGTGAGTCACACAGACTTCTTAAATACCAAGCTCCCACCAAACCAATCCTAGACATGCGCACCATGGTTGCCACACCCTAACTCGGTGACTTAACCATAGGTTTATTCAATTAGGCATTTAATTCTTATGTAATTGTTGGGGTAACTAGCCCTAGGGTTCAAGTACTAAATCTCTATTCCACGTTCCATTTCTACCCCTTCTATAAGTCATAATATAAATCACACAAGAGATCAAAGTACTTACCTGGTGGACTTTGCCTGAGACTTAGTGGGCCATGCCGTAAAATCTTGCTTAATTCACAAAAATTCTTTTTGGGCTTAACTTTGAAAACATTTTGGGCCTTAAACCCAAGGCCGAGAGTTTAAAATTGGGCTCTGATACCAAACTAAAACACCCCAAACCCAGCCCACGAGCCTTAATCGGATCTGGTATGTTCCCCGGTGTAAACCGTTTCAAATTCTTTTGTTACTTAGGAAAAACTTGTGTGTTTTGAAAGAAAGATTGTTTTGGGTTGGGCTTGAGTTGATAACAAGTTTATTTCATTATTAAAATCCTTTACTTTAGGTGACAAAACGTTTAGGCTTTGTTTTAAAATAAATTTACTTAATCTTTTAATAAATAAAAGTTTGTAAGCTTAATAAATAAAAGCAAAGTAAAGTAGTTCTACTATGGCCTTATTACATCAAATAATTCCCAAAAAAAAAATTCAAAGTACTTAATGAAATAAAATCCAAATTAAATAAATTCCTTGTTGTGCATGGCCACCTTTAAGCTCAAGCCAGGCCAAGTCCATTACTGATATTACCTAAAAATAATCCCACAAGGGTGAGTCAAACAGACTCAATGTGTAACCAACACTAAAATTTAACAATTTAGGCATATGTTCACATA
Organism: Gossypium rotundifolium; assembly: GCA_025506655.1. Lineage (NCBI taxonomy): Eukaryota > Viridiplantae > Streptophyta > Magnoliopsida > Malvales > Malvaceae > Gossypium > Gossypium rotundifolium. The sequence goes on along the minus strand of CP106723.1, from coordinate 9,883,494 downwards.
TTACATGCATATTCATATAATGATAGGAAATAATGATGCAACCTGAACCCAAACCTATATGCCATCCGCTACACATCACCCGCACCATCCTCGCACAACCGTAAGGACTACTAAGTCAACCTCCATCCGCTACACACCATCGAAGGCGATCATTGCCGCAATGACGTGCTCATCGCCTCTTATAAAATTCGTGGTCTTAGGTCACCACATTCAGATATCGTGGTCTTAGGTCACCACATTCGATTATCGTGGTCTTAGGTCACCACATTCAGATATCATGGACTTAGGTCACCACATTCAGTTATCGTGGTCTTAGGTCACCACATTCACTTCCCCTTTTCATATAACCCATATGCCCCATATCATACATATCATGCATTAACATGCCAAATTCTTATTTCACATTCTTTTAATGTCATATGTGTCGTAATAGATATTTAACATAATCCTAGTAGGAGTAGGAAATGTACCTGAGTACTTTGTACCATGACATGGTACCTTAGCCATATTCACATTCTTATACACATACTTATATTAAACATTGCCATAACACTTATTAAGAAATAGTGGGGTACACACCGATTCGCTAAGGTTTCCAATCCAAATCTCAAAAGCTTGATCTAATGCCTTAGATCTTAAATCTCTACATTTAATCAATCATTTAATACTTAGTAAAGAGCCATTCTACCATAAATCCAAATCCTAGTAGGATTAGTACACTAAAACTTACCTTGGTGTCAAATCCCGAAATCTTTACTATACTATTCTTGTATTCGGCCAAGCTTTAAATCACTTTAACAAATTAGTTTCGCCTTTTTAAACTAAAAATAGATCTTAATCAACAATTAAGGCCTTGGTCAAATGTACATATGGACTCACCTTGTGGATCTAAATCCAAAACACTACTTGTTGTGGAGATGTCGAAATACCTATGGCCACATGTTAGATCAAATTTTCCAATCATTAAATCACAATAGAATGGCCTATGGTCGAATGTCTTAAGCTCCTACCTTAGATCCTATAAGTCCCAAAATATCCTTCTCCTTTGTAGTCGATAATGGCGCATAAATCCGAAAGATCCTATGTAGTTTCGGCAATCCACGATATTGATGGGATTAATTCTTAACTTTCGCTAAAATAAGGGAAAAATCAAGATCAAATAATCATGGATCTTACCTTTACTTGAAGAAATCGACAAGACCTATTCTTAAGACTCCTCAAGGATATTCGGCTATGGCCTTGATATGGATCACAATTTCGGCTCTTAAGGCTTAATGAGAAATCGGCTAATGGTTACCTTGAGGGTTCGGCTTTGATTGAATTTGCAAAAGAAGGAGAGTAGGTTGATGTTGAAGGTTCGCTTTGGAGAATCAAAAGGAAAAGAGGATGATGATTTGCAGAGAAAGAGAGAATTCGACAGAGACTTAGAAAAGAATGAAGAATGAATAATAGCCTATATTCCCTCCTTTGGCCAAAATTATCACCTCAAGGAGCCCCCCAATCGGCCAACTCTATCAAGTTTCTAGTTTTTCTCTCCATCCACAATTATCTCTTCTTTTATCCACTTAAAATAAAAGGAATTTAATCCACACTTGAGCACACCCTTTAGCGAATTTTAAAGAGAATAAAATTCCTCACTTAAGTTCCTTAGTGCCGTCCACCTCCTTTGCTCCTTGTAGCAAAATAAAATCCTTTATTTACTTCCCATGTTGCTCGAACCTAGGCCCATTTGCATAGCTTGTGGCGTCACTTACCTGGGCCTTAAGTGGTGCCTCCTAGCCACTACTCCAAGCCCGTTCTTGTGTCAAATTTCTTCTATTAATTTTCTTAAGGCCACCTTGTTTTAGTTTCCTCTTTAAACTTAACATTTCTAAAACATTTCCTTACATTTCCAAGTTTCCAAAATGTTCACTTTCCTCTTTTAAACTTAACATTTCCAAGTTTCCAAAATGTTCACCATACATTCATAACACATAAAACATGACATTTCGTATAATTAAATCAAAAATGCATAGGCCTATTTTCAGGATGTTACATACTGTCGCCTCGAGTGACACAGGTTCCCTTTTTGGTCAAAATGGTGCAATTTGGCCCAAAGCCCAATTTCAACCTAAGCGGGCCCATACGCTCGTGTGGCCCATTTAGTCCATTTTCGGTCATGGTTCTGCGAACTTCGCAGCCGCATCTATCACCCGGCACTTACTATGAGAAAGTTTGTGGCACTCCCAAAGGTCTATAGACAACGTTCGTGGCTCATTCTATCACTATGAGCGTTCGTACGCTCGAGTGATCTCGGATGCCGATGATTTTGACTTTTCGGTATTTCAGCTTTTAGCCGCTTCATAGATCATAGCATTATCAAAACATACAGGAGTGTGAGATTACACACCTTAATCTCTGAATTGTTTCTTGAATTCATGAAAACCAACCTAGAACCACCAAAACTTTTGTTAGCCTTCAATTGCTAATAACCCTATCCTTAAAGTACACACTCCAATATATCTTCCTTACCTTGCCTGAATGAGGGTGTTCCCTAATCACTCAACGTTTGTAGCTCAGACCCAAATCCACGCCTCGCCTAGGATCTGGATTGTAATCAACATTTGTTAGACAGAAACAACTACCATCGTCTCAACAAAAGGTAACTTCCGAAACAAGATCACGAAGGGTACCACAACCTACCCATACCGATTATTAGCAAGCTTTTATGAAAATCGACTTACCAGGAATGATAGGACCGAAGAGTGCTCGACCAACCCCCTTATCAGTAGTGCAATCTAAAATGGCTAGACTAGCTGATGGTGGTGGAAAAAGTCTTAAAATTTATATAATGAATAATCGAGCCTAGAAACTAACTATCACCACGACTGAGGCAAGCGCAACTATTAAACGGTAGTATAGTTTAGTGGCAAGACCGGATTGTCGAACCCAAGGGAACCAAAATTACTAATACTAACTTTCTTCTTATTATTTAGCCTAAGAATTAAGAGAATTGTTATTTAATCTAAAATTAACTAACTACTAAGCTAAAGATGCTAGGACACAGAGAAGGAATTAGGGAAATACTTGTAGGAAAACCAATTGATTAAGACAATACCCGAGGAAGAATCCACCTAGACTTCACTTGTTACCTAACTCTAAACTAGACAATTTATTCACTTGACCTGATCCGTATTAATACCTCTCTCGAGGCTACTAACTTCTAACCCTAGGTTGATTAATTGAAATCTCTGTCTAATTAAAACCCCTAGAATTGCATTAACTCGATCTATGAACTCCCATATTAGGTTTGACCCTAATCTGACATATTTTCGGCATCCTATCTCTGGGGTTGCGATCAACTCTGCTTAACTACGCTAGATCTACTCTTAAACAGGGAATATTCCTCCTCTGCCTAAGCACATCAATACTTGAATCAATATCTTGAAACATCAAAACAAGAATTAAGAACACATAATTAAGAACAAATCAAGTATTTATCATATAGTTTAGAAAACAATAACAAGATTCGTCTTAGGTTTCATCCCCCTCAAGTATTTGAGGGGTTTAGTTCATAATCATAAAAGAATACATCTCAGAAAAAAATAACAAAACATAAAGAAAACCCTTGTAACGACCTAAATTTGGGCCTAGTAGAATTGGGCCCATTGGGCCTTCGGCGTGGAAGCGTTTAAAATGTTTTTTGAGAATGAGAGAATGGCATTACTACAAGTTGGATTTAGTAGGTGAGTGATTTTGGAAGGTTAGGGGGCTTCTATGAAGTCCCGGGATCAAACTTGGGCTTTAGAAAAATTTTGGTTTTAGGTGAACAAAACCCCGGGAGTTAGTAGGTAGGCTTTTAGAATAAAATGTGGAGAAAAATGACACAAAAAGGAGTCGTGGCCTAGTGGCAAGTGACGCCACATAAGAGACAAGGGAATGATGCCACAAGGAAGTAAAGGGGTACAAGGTTCAAGCCTTGGCGCTGGCATTTCATTTTTATTTATTTTTAAGTGAACTTGGACTTTGGCCCATAGATTTATATTTAGTTGAGCATGATGTTAGACACAAGAGGAGTTGGTGGCTTAGTGGCAAGTGGCGTGAATTGGCTGATGGGAGAGCCTGGGTTCGAATATCATGACCAGCAAGGGAGTATTTATTTTGCAGACTGGATGGCCAGAGTTTGTGTTGGATTTAAACTCTACTGAAGAAGGGATCCCACATCGAAAAGCTAGCAAGAGGGAATGTGAGAAGCTGGCTATATATGGAGCTGTCTATAAGGAGAGAAAGCATACCTTGGTGGGCATTTGGGCATAGGAGCATTCAGAGCGCGAATTAGCTTCAGACTCCTATCAGGTGTGTATCTCGCACTACTTTAGCTGTAGAGCGGCAAATGCAGAAATGCCGGTCACACGATGATGGTAGCCACACAAGCGTGCGGGCACACATGTGGGAGCTTCGATGCGATAGTAGTCGAGGCTACCATGAGTTATTCTTGTGGGTTGACGTTGTTTGGGCCACGATGGGCCGAAAGGGGCCAAGTGGGCCCAATAGGCCCGGGGGCCCATATGGTTAAATTGATTGATTATGTAGTAGATAGAGAACTGGTCTATGTGAATCTCATATCGTGGCTAGATTTAGGCTAAATGGGCCACACTAACGCAGGGTCCATTTGGGCCAAGAATGGGCCCTAGGGCCATTCGCATCGTTATCTCTCGTTTAGAATATCTCGTTTGTGAAATTACCAAAATACCCTAGTTTGTAAAATTATCGAAATATTCACGGTTTACGATATTACCAAATACCCTAATTACTGAAATTATGAAATACCCTTAGTTTGTAAAATTCTTCAAATACTCTGGTTTGCAAAATTACCAAACACCCCGGTTTCTTAAATTATCAAAATACCCTTAGTGGGTAAATTCATCAAATACCCTTGGTGGGTAAATTATCGTTATACCCTTAGGGGTTAATTAGTACTGATTGTGTGTATTACGCTTAATTGGTGTGTGAAGAATTTATTTCATACATCATTTTTGATATATGCTTGCATACATGACATTCTGCATGGGATTGGGTTATTGATGATCGGAGGAAGTGTGATCTGGTGGCTCTGCCACATATTCTGGTGGCTCTGCCACATATACTGGTGGCTTTGCCATATATTCTGCTGGCTCTGCTACAATCTGTATAGTGGCCATGCCACGTATATTTTGTTATTCTAGTGGCTTCACCACAAATTCTGTTATGAGCAGCTTGACTGCCATCGAGGTGTGTAGCGAATGGACGGGTCGATTTAGAAATCCCTATAGGTGTGTTGGGCTGGTACGGGTGGTGTGTAGCGGATGGATTATTAGGCTAGGCTGCATATTTTGTTTGCATGATCATGTTTATAGGGATAAGGCCCAGGTTGTTACCGAATAGGGCTTTGGCCCAGTCTGCTTCTGTATGGGCTTCGACCTAGTCTGCTTCTGTATGGGCTCGGGCCCAGTTAATGATCGATTAAGGGATTATACACTGAGTTCTCGTAACTTACCCCCTCCGTTTTAACCTTGTAGGTGATCCCCAGAGTTAGAGGATTTGGAGCCGCTGAGGACTCTGTGGTGGCCATACATCGGGAATAATTCTCTGGAACTTAGTAAATTTTTTATTTTGCTTTATTTTAGTTTTATTCTATTTTGGGTTAATATTTTTGTAATAAGGCCGTTGGTATAATTTATTTTTTTAAGTTTTCCTTAATAACTGCTAAATTTATGAATACGTAGTTTTCTTTAAACGACACCTAATGTTTTCAAAAATATCACATTTTCGCAATTCACTAAATTTGATTTCTGTTATAAAAAAGTTTTGGGAATAATAGCAATAATAACAACAAAGCTCAAGTTTTAAAAAGAATACGAAGTTTTTAATGGTAGCTAGCTTTTAAACAACCCTTCTATGTGACATGCTAAATCCAGTCACAACGTTTAGGCCGGGTTTGGGGTGTTACAACCCTAAAACCCCCTGAAGGAATTGAAGGAGAGATCCTTAGTCTTGAGTGTGATTCCAGCTTCTGGGATGGATCAACTGGCTTTCTTTAATTGAATCCCACAATTCGGCCTCTCTGGCTTGGCTCTTAGGCCTAGCTGATGCCCCCTTGAAGGTTGGCCTCTATGGTGTTTATATAGGCTTTTGGAATGTCTTTATTTTCCTCTAAGTACCCTATTCCAAATAGAATTAAAACAAGTCATGTCAGGGACACGCCCGTGTGGCACGGCCATGTGAATCGAGTTCAGCCGTGGTCGTCAATTCAAAGAGAGGCACGCAGTGTGTGTCTTAAGCCTAGGCCGTGTGAATTTCGTACTTTTGCCCATTTTCTTCGTTTTTGGCCCGTTTCTCATTTTTTCATCCTCCGGTGCTCTCTTAAGTATAAAACACGAAATTAATGGATTAGGAGCACCAAATTCCACAATTCGAGGAATAAATCATCCAAAAGTATGCTAAATGTGGGATTAAAATATGAACATATTTCGGTTTATCAAATACCCCCACACTTAAGCATTTGGTTGTCCTCAAGCAAAATTCTCAGCTCACAATTAAAACTAACTTCCTTCGATTCATAATTCTTATCAATGATGCCTCATCATAATTCATAGATAATTTATACATGGATAACTTAACTAAAAGAGTCCTAAAGATTCAAACAATCAAAGTCACAATTTTGTGGCACGAAAAATATAGGTGTTTCCCCTTATCTAAATAATTACCTTTAATTTAAAATCAACAAGAGTTGACATCCTCACTAAAGATTCACTCAAATCACTCAAAGTGTTTAAGGTTCAAAATTAAGCACTCAAAAGTCGAACATGAAAAGTTAATCCCATAAGCTTGCATGAAAATCAAATGTCCACCACTATAAAATGAAATGATACACAAATCAAAAGGTTTTTAAAAGGGTTGTAATGGGGCTCGGGTTAAAGGTGTGGATAAAGGCTGAATTAAAGGGTTAGAATCGAGATTGAATTGACAATTTACCTAACTAGAAAAATGAACTAATCCTAAATAATTATATCAATTGAAAACTTGAAACTAATAATACGAGCTTCTTCTTTAAGATGTTAAATTTAAATGTATAAGCTCACTTAATTATAGAACTAATAATGAATATACTTTGATATATATATTAAGAACAAATCAAGTATAGGAAAGAACTTTAACAACGGAAATATAGAACATAGTTAGGCAACTGCTCAAAATCAAATCTCGACAAAAAGGGTAGTCAAGAGAAACGGTGATAACAAATACAGGATAGGTTTTGGGCTAATATTAGTGGGTGACTCAATAAAAGGGTTGTTAGGATCAAAGGGGGTTCACTAAGGGTTCGTTGTGAGGGTAGGCTTTTAGTGGAGTGAGTGGGTTAAATCCTAAGTGCCTTATCATCTTAGTATATCAAATCAAAGGTGTGGTCTTGACATGTATAGTCGAAGCAAGTTCTAGAATAACAAATCAATATTGACACACTCATAATCAAAAAATGAGCAGGAAAAGAATATATATGCTCTAAAAGGCTCAAAATCTCACAAAATGGGTTTTTGATGACAACCTTGCAAATTTCAAACTTCAAGGTAATATTCAAATTTAGGTCAACGACCTAGCAAATTTTTAATTCTGAAAAATAGACTTATCATGCTTGATTCTCTAGTATCTTAAAGTTTAAATCATCAATGCACAATTAACTATGACTTAATCCAAAACATATCAATAAAAAATCATAAATCAATAGAAGCTTCATTCTAATTAGTAATATGAGAAAATTACTTAAGAATAAGGCATAACTCAGGGATTTTCAAATAATACAAGAGTTAACCCACCCACACTTAAGATGTACATTGCCCTCAATGTAAAAAGATATATATTCACAATATAGTAAGAAAATCAAAAGAGAGGGAGAGAAGTGAAACTTCCTAAATTTTGGATAAAATCCTTGGAGGATGATTAATGATGATGACTTAGGCATAGGTGAATGTGGTGGTGAATACTCCGGTGATGTGTTCGTTCTTAGAGTGGTACATTGAACCTTTTTAAACTGCGAAGTCATCAATTAAATTTTTAGGGAGTGCTATTTAATAGATGTTGCTAGAGATTGACAAACCGTAATAGTAACATATTTTAATCCCACATTTAGCATGTTTTTGGATGATTTCTCCCTTTAATTATGGAAATAGGTGCTCCTAATCCTTTGTTTTCATGTTTTATACTCGAGAGCAACGGAGGATGAAAAGAACGAGAAACAAGTAAAACGGAGAAAATGGGCCAAAGCATGAAATCCACACGTCCTTGCCTCGCAAGACAAGTCGACGACCGTCTGAACCCCAAAAAATATGGCGTGCCTCGCCTATGTGTTCGAACACACTGCCACGATTTACAGGCAAAGTGCAGCTATGGGCATATCCCCGCCAGAAAGAAGAATTCTATTCGGATTAGGGTACTTAGAGGTAAAGAAACATATTCCAAAAGCCTATATAAAGACCTTAGAGGCCAACCTTTAGGGGGCGTTCAGCTAGGCCAAAGAGCCAAGCCAGAGCAGTTAAATTCATGGATTTACTCAAAGAAAGCCAATTAATTCATCTTAAGAAGCCGAAATCATACTCAAGACGGAGGATCTCTCCTTCAATTCCTTCAAGGGTTTTAGGATTTTTATGTTTTGTTTTATCTTTTCTTCTGAGATGTTTTTTTTAACAATTATGAACTAAACCCTCAAATACTTGAGGGGGATGAAACCTAAGACGGATCTTGTTATTGTTATCTGAGCTGTATGATAAATACTTGATTTGCTCTTAACTATGTGTTCTTAATTCTTGTTTTGGTATTTTCGGGATATTGATTCAAGTGTGATGTGCTTAGGCAGAGGAGGAAAAGACCCTATCTAAGAGTAGATCTAGCATAGTTAAGCAGAGTTGCTTGCATGCCTAGAGATAGGGTGACGAAAATCTATCAGATTAGGATCAAACCTAATATGGAAGTCCATAGATCGAGTTAATGCAATTCTAGGGGTTTTAATTAGAAAGATATTTCAATTAATCAACCTAGGGTTAGACGTTAGTAGCCTTGAAGAGAGGTATTAATATAAATTAGGGAATCCTACGAGATCAAGTCAAGTGAATAAATAAATGCAGTTCGAGTTAGATAACAAGTAAAGTCTAAGTGAATTCTTCTTCAAGTATTGTCCAAATCAATCGGTTTTACCTCAAGCCCTTCCCCAATTTCTTCTTTGTCTTAGCATCTTTAGCTTAGTTAATTATTTAATTTTAGATTAGATAAAAAAATTCCCTTAATTCGTAGGCTAAATAATAGAAAGAGATTTAATATTAGTACTTTTGGTTCCTTTGGGTTTGACAATCCGGTCTTGCCGCTAACTATACTACTGTTCGATAGGTGCACTTGCCTCCATCATTGTCTTAGTTAGTTTCTAGGTTCGATCATTCTTTTTATAAATTTTTAAGACTCAACAGACACGATCAAGTTTTTGGTGCCGTTGTCGGGGTACTAAAATATTAAGAACACTTAATTTTATTACTTTAGCCAAAAAAAATTTTTGTTATTGCAATTTATTTTCATTATTATTTTTATTTTTATTTATTTTTACTTTGCTAATTTTCCTTATTTTCTTTTGGCGGATAATTTTAGTTTGTAGAGGAGATGGGATTGAATAATTATTAGTGGCAATTCATGAGGACAAAGCCTCATCAAGCGACCGGTGTCTTCAACCTTGACGCGGTCACCATGCTATCAAATCTGGTAGAGATGATGAATAAAAGATTGATGGCGTATGTAATTTTTTGCGGTACATCCGTAATACTGAAGACGATATGAATGGAAAATGGGTGAATAACACGAATATCTATCCTACAACCCTAGCACAGAGAACGAACAAGCCCACTATATGGGTAACTATTCTAGACCTCAAAATAATTTTTATAATGACACTTATAATGCAAGTTGGAGGTACCATCCCAATTTCTCGTGGGATGATCAAAGTAGTCAAAGACCGGAACTTCCTCCAGATTTTCAACAGCCACCTTACCAACAGGAACAGGAGTTGAACCTTGAGGAGATGTTGACAAAATTTATAGCGGTGTCAAAAACTCATTTCCAAAACACCGAAATAGCACTCAAAAATCAAGAAGCATCGTTTCAAGAGATCAAAAATCAATTAGGGCAACTTGCTAAGCTGATCTCAGAAAGACCACAAGGTATCTTACTTAGCAACACCGAAACTAACCATAGAGAGAAACCTCAAGCAATAACTACTCACGATAGTGAAAGGTTAAATGTACCAACATTGACAAAAGAGAATGTGGTAGAGGAAGGTAAGGTTGAGGTAAACCATGATAAACCAAACCCGGTAATTACATAGTACCAACTGATCGTGTCAAACAGTCGAGTTTTACTATTTATAAAAGAGTGATCAAACCTGTAGACTAACTGTGGCAACAATAGAGGCAAGTGCACCAATTGAACAGGAGTATAGCTCAGGCAAGAATATTTTATCGAACCCAAGGGAACCTAAAAGTACTACTACTCACTTTCTCTCTGTAACATCCTAAATTAGTGGGCCTGTGCATTTTGTGTGTTGTAGGTTTAATATGTTAGTTTGAGAATTAGAGGTGCGAATTGGGCTCGGGTTTCAATGAGGCCTTGGTTAATTTTTTTGTTGGGGCACTATAGGGTTTAAAGGTAGGTATCCGTGTTTAAAAGTAGCAAAGTGGGCTTGTGGCCCAAAGTTAGGTGGCGCTACAAAGAAAGAGGGTGGCGTCACTAGTGGATGGAGAGGGCCCAAGGTTGGCCGCTTGGAGCCCAAGCTTTTGGGCCAATTTCAGCACTTAAAATGGAGCAAGGGGGACGGCATCAAGGCTAGAGAATAGGGGTTTTTAATGTTTTAAAATATGTGATATTATTCTAATAAAGGAGGGAGGAAATGGTGTGATGTAGGACACTTTTGGATGGGTGTTTTGATAAAGATAAGGGATAGGATGATGATCTATCAAGGAGGCTGGTGTTGGCCGAAAATCAAACACAGGAGAGGGGGAGAATCGGTTTAGTATAGGCAAGGGGTGTGCCAAAAATTTGTTTACTGATTTCTTGTCATCTTTTTCTTTTCTGCTGAAATCACCACTCCATTCTCCATCTCCACTTTCTTTTCTTTTTCCCTCTAGCCGAAGCCCTCTGAAGTCTTATTAATTGCCAAACCTCTGCTAATTGCTTTCTCTTCTCTTTCAAATACTTTAGCCTAAATCTCTAAGTCTCAGCATCACTCCATTCGTTCTCTTTTCCCAAAGTGACCTCCATTGCCGAATCATCATCTCCAGGTTGAAGCTGAAAATTCCTAGATCTCTAATCTTCTACGCTTCAATCTTCTTCTATGATTGCCGAATCTTCCTACAAAGGGGTAGTCAAAACCATCTGTAGAGGTAAATGTCGATTTGTGGATTCTTTCAATCTTTTCCTACTTTTGGAGACCATAGCCGAATGGCTAAATAGTTGACTAATCTCGCGTTTTCTTTCATGGATGGCATTTCAAGATTTGAAAGAGATCTAATCACCTAGGTTTTTAAATCGATTTCACTTAAATAATACTACTTCTGGGATTTAATCAATTTAGGTAAGGAGATTTATCTTTGTCGTTTTATTAAACCGGATTATCTCCAATCTGATATCTAACCCTGTCAGGCAGTTATTCAAATCAATCTCTTGTAGTGAGTTTTGATCGGCAAAATAGTGGTCTGATAGTCGCGATTCTGGCTAGAGAGAGCGTCAACCTCGATAGTATAGTGTTGAGCGTAATCAGGTGTGTGATTTCTCACACCATCTCTGTTGTCTGTTAGTATATATATAAATCAATTTATATTCTGTTAAATGTTGAAATCCTGGCATCACTGTTGAAAACCCATGGAGGATAAAGGGTGACTCATCAGGTTAGTGATTTCTGTGATTTTCTTTAAGTAAAATGATTCTGTTGAGTTGACATGATATACATACATGCCATTTTCTATGTTTGCTCGGGGTTGGGAGATTGATGTATATGAAAGGGGAAGTGTTCTGTTGTAGTGGCACTGCAATGATCTGTTGTAGTGGCTCTGCCACAATCTATTGTAGTGGCTCTACCACGATCTATTCTGGTGGCTCTGTCACAAATCTGACGATGAGCAGCTAACTGCAGCATGACTGCCATTGGTGGTGTGTAGCGGTGAGGGTGATTGTAGAAATCCCCATTGGTGTGATTGGCAGGTAAGGGTGGTATGTAGCGGATGGATCTAGGATTGGGATGGGCTTTGCTTAATTCTGATATGTGATATTCTGTTATTTTTTTCTGTGGGGCTAAGGCCCAGTCTGATGGTGCAAGAGGGATTGCATACTGAGTCTTGTGACTCACCCCGTTGTTAACATTTTTTTCTGATAGCACTTAGTGCATCGGACCGGGCTGGAAAGGAGCGCAAGGTAACCATGCATGGATTTATTTCGACTCAATAAAGGATGCTGTTTTAATTATTTTTCCTAATATTATCAATTTGCTTGGTTTTATATTTTATTGTAATAAGGCCACTGGCTATGGTTTATTGGTTTTATGTTTTCGTTTTCGGGTTTTCATACACTTAGATTTTATGATTAATTGAAACTAAGGCATGTGTTTAAATAATAAAACTCAGAGGCAAAATTTCAGTTTTTATTCATTAAGGCATTAATTATAATTTACTTTTTTTACAAATTATCAAATTATTAAGTTTTTCCCGTATAAATGTTTAAAATGTGCTTTTCAAAAAAATATATATGCGACATGTTTTACAAAAACTTCTTAGTGACATGCCAGATCCGGTCCGAATGTTTAGGTCAGGTTTAGGGTGTTACAAATTGGTATCAGAGCCTGGCTCAGAGCTCAGCTATGGGGTTTTGGGCTCAAAACATTTTCTAAAGATGGGTTTTGGAAACATGCATGTTTATAAATAATAGAGGATGGTTTTCTAAGATGGTACCTGTCTCGACCCAAGTCCACTGTAAGTAATCAACTCACCGTGTGATATATGTATGTGGGCTTGATGGGCTTTATGGGACGAGATTATCTTAATTAAGACTTGATGGACTTTAGGCTTAGCTTAAACAACTTCTTAAACCTCATAAGACTTAATCTAATTAAACTCGTCTGTGAACAAGTCACAAGGTTAGGGTATGGCAACAGTATACACATGCCTAGGATTGGATCGAGGAGAGCTTGGTACTTAAGCGGTCCTAGCGACTCACCTCCTCTTGTTGGAATCCTACCAGTGCGTAGGATCTGCTCACCTTAGCCAAGAGGACTTGTTGACGGCCAAAGTTTCTAACTAAAACCTGAAAGGGATCGGCCACCTTATTTTCATGAAATTACTACAATGCCCCTAATTTTGTAAAAAATTACCCAAAACGCCATTGATTTGAAAAAAAATACCAAAATACCCAGATTTGCAAAATTACCAAAATACCTCCAGATTGCAAAATTTCCAAAATACCCCTACTTCATAAAATTATCAAAATACCCTTATTTTGAAAAAAATCACCAAGATACCCTATTTTGAAAAAAAATACGAAAATACACCTATAGGATAAAATTTTAAAAATACCCCTGGGTAGTAAAATGACGAAAGTACCCCTATGTGTTGAATATGGGTTCATGGATGTTGTCTAGATATTGATTGTTGAATGTATGTAGTTCCTAGAACTAGGAGGAGTAGACTTGAGACTCGAACCTGTAGACATAAATCTGAATTCGAAAGAACCACTATCGAAATGACTTTTCATAAGATTGTTCGTGGATAATTAGTGGAAAGAATTAATAATTCATAAAATTTCTAATAAGATAAACGTCAATCGAAAGAATGAGTACAAAGGGTTGAGGACGTCCGCCGCGTGGTCTTGGTAGGGGTAGAATGACCGTGTTAGAGCCAAGAAGGTCCGCCACGGTCAGAAGCAGATGCCGATCTGTCATTTGTGGAGGGATAATTTAGGACGGATGGCGGAGATGATGCAAGATCTCGAGCGATGTTATGGTCCTTGAGAAAGTTGTTAAAGGTGTGCGGGTTCAGAGCTCGAAAATCTATGTTTGAACGACTCTGAGCCAATAGAGCGGAGATGTTTAGGGGTGTTTCTAGCGCAAATTTCTAACACGGTGAGTATTGGTTAGAAGCGAGTGAGCACATAATGGATGACCTAGACTTTATGGTAGAGGAGAAGTTGAAAGGGGTCATGTCTCTTCTTCGAGATGAGGCTTACCAATGGTGGCTCACGATAAAGGAGGGTACTGCCGCAAACTGGATTGACTGGGATTTCTTTAAGGAGTCATTTCAGGGAAAGTACGTTGGGGCCAGCTATGTGGATGCACAGAGGAAGGCATTTTTGAACTTGGTGAAGGGAAGCAAATCTGTGTTTGATTATGAAGCGAAATTTCTATGTTTGAGCCGTTACGCTCGAGGAATTATAGCGACTGACTATGAGCACTGTGTACGGTTCGAAGATGGATTACGGGATGAGTTGAGAGTGTTGGTAGCACCGCAGCGAGAAAGGGACTTTGCCGTTCTGGTTGAGAAAGCTAAAATATCTGAGGAGGTGAAGCGAACTAAGAAGCAGAATAAGGATAAGGATCAGCGTAGGAACAAGAGAAATTTTGTGTCGTCGGGATCATCTAAGAGTTTTCAGAAAAAGCCTAGGCTTGATAGGCCAGCTCGGGTACCGACATCTATTACAGGGGGTCAGAATCGATCATGTTTCTCATGTGGGAAGGTACATTTCGGGGAGTGCAGAAGGAAAACTGGTGGATGCTTCAGGTATGGATCTATGGATAATATGGTAAAAGACTATCCATAGGTGGATCGTCTACTCTTTGAACGGGTTTGATCAAAGTTAAGAGGGTAGTCAACCATTACCAAGGGGTCGTGGCTCAGTCAGAGGAGGAAATGGGTTTGGTCGGGGTCGTGGAGCCCCTGGTAGGGGTGCAGGTAATGTAGACGCGAGACAATCGGGTCTAGTTTATGCAGCTCATCGACGGGAGGATAGTGACGCACCTGACATCATAACTGATACGTTTCTTATTGCTGATAATCCATTTCTTGCTTTGATTGATATTGGATCAACCCACTCTTATGTTTCATGCATGGTATCTGAGAATTTAAGTATAGAATCTAAAATAACTGCTAGGAAGATGACGGTGGTTAGTCCGTTAGGACAATCTAGGATAGTGGACAAACTTTTTAGGAGTGTACAGTTAGAGACTCAAGGCGTAGTGTTTCCGGTAGACCTAATAGAATTACCGTTTGAGGAGTTTGACCTTATCCTGCGAATAGATTGGTTGGCTAAACATCATGCTAAGCTGGATTGTGAGACTAAGCGCATGGTGTTGAGTACCAGGAAAGCGTGAATGTGGTTGTGCTAGGGAAAGAAAGGATTATTTGTCCAACGTAGTATCTACATCAAGGTCATTAAGATGATTCGGAAAGGATGCAATGCATTTCTAGCTTTTATTAGTAATTTGGACGCTAAGGAGGTGACTGTCGGTGAGGTAAGAACAGTAAAGGATTTCGTAGATGTCTTTCTTGAGGAGTTGCCAAGATTACCTCCGGATCGCGAAGTGGAGTTTGGGATTGAGCTACACCGGACATGACCCCAGATCCATTGCTCCTTATGTATAGGGTAGGAAGGAGCTGGTGAAGCTCAAAGCTCAGATCCAAGAACTGTTGGATTGAGGTTTTATTCGACCGAGTGTGTCTCCGTGGGGAGTGCCGATCCTATTTGTGAAGAAGAAGGACGAATCTATGCGTATGTGTGTGGACTACCGTCAACTGAATAAGTTAACGATTAAGAACAAGTACCCACTGCCAAGAATCGATGATCTGTTCAATCAGCTTAAAAGAGCTTTGGTTTTCTCTAAGATTGATTTAAGGTCGGGTTATCATCAGTTAAAGGTAAAGGAAGGGGACATTCATAAGATGGCGTTTCAAACTCGCTACGGTCATTATGAATTTTTGGTGATGCCGTTCGTGTTAACGAATGCGCCAGCAGCATTTATGGATATGATGAATCGGGTGTTCCAACCATACCTTGATCAGTTTGTTGTGGTGTTCATTGACGATATCCTGGTTTATTCCAAGTCCGAAGAGGAGCATGATGCACATCTTCGTGTGGTGTTGTAAGTTCTGAGGGAGAAGTAGCTGTTCGTTAAGTTCAGTAAGTGTGAGTTCTGGCTAAGGGAAGTAACTTTCATAGGACATGTGGTTTCTGCAGAGGGAATTAGGGTTGACCCTCGGAAGATAGAAGCTATATTGGATTGGAAACCGCCAAAGTCTGTGGCAGAGATTTGAAGTTTCTTGGGATTGGCAGGGTACTACAGAAGGTTTGTTGAGGGGTTCTCATTAATTGCGGCACCTCTAACTAAGTTGTTGAGGAAGGGAGTACCGTTTGGTTGGACCGACAAACAGCAGGAGAGCTTTGAGAAATTGAAGAAAATTTTGACAGAAGCGTCGGTGTTAATTCAGCCAGAGGCTGGAAAAGAGTTTACTGTCTACTGTGACGCGTCACACATGGGTTTAGGATGTGTGCTGATGCAAGATGAGAAGGTTGTAGCATATGCGTCCCGACAGTTAAGACCGCATGAATTGAATTACCCTACGCATGATTTGGAATTGGCTGCAGTAGTGTTCTCTCTGAAGATCTAGAGACACTACCTGTATGGAGAGAAGTCTGTTATTTACACCGATAATAAGAGTCTGAAGTACCTCCTTACCCAGAAGGAGTTGAATCTAAGACAACGTAGGTGGATTGAACTTTTGAAGGACTATGACTGCTCGATTGAATATCATCCGAGTAAGGCTAACGTGGTAGCTGATGCGCTGAGTTGGAAGGTGATAGCGGATTTGAGGGCGACGTTCGCTCGTTTCAGCCTGTATGAAGATGGTAGTTTGGTAGCTGAACTCCAAGTGAGACCAGTGTGGACAAGTCAAATCAAAGAGAAGTAGCTTCTAGACGAGGTCTTGAGTGCTCGACTCTGGCAAGTATAAAATGGTAAAGGTGAGGACTATGGTTTGAATGGTGATAGGGTTCTGTGTTTCCGTAAGAGAATTTGTATGCCAAATGATGTTGAGTTAAGGTAAATGATTCTGCGGGAGGCGCATAGTAGCCCATACGCTATACATCCTGGAGGGGTTAAGATGTATAGGGATTTGTGAGAGCAATTCTGGTGGCCAGGTCTGAAGTGAGAAGTAACAGAATTTATGGGTAAATGTTTGACGTGTCAACAGGTGAAGGCGGAACACCATTTGCCTTCGGGGTTGTTACAGCCGGTGAAGATTCTGCAGTAGAAATGGGAAAGAATCACGATGGATTTTGTTAGTGGGTTACCTCTTACGCCCACTTAGAAGGATTCGATTTGGGTGATTGTGGATCGGCTGACGAAGTCTGCTCACTTCATACCGGTTCATGTGGATTATTCTCTGCAAAGGTTAGCTAAGCTGTACGTGGCTGAGGTTGTGAGACTACATGGTGTACTTGTGTCGATCATATCAGATAGAGACCCTAGGTTCACGTCACGATTCTGGAAGGTCCTGCATCATGCAATGGGAATAAGGCTAGACTTCAGTACCTCCTTCCATCCGCAGACTGATGGTCAGTCTGAGAGGGTAATCCAGATCTTGGAGGATATGTTAAGAGGTTGCATCATTGATTTCAGGGGTAGTTGGAAGGAGTATTTACCTCTAGCAGAATTCGCGTACAATAATAGCTACCAATCTAGTATTCAGATGGTGCCTTATGAGGCGTTATACAGACGGGGATGTCGTACTCCTACTTGTTGGACAGAGTTGGGAGAGCGTCAGGTGTTGGGTCCAGAACTAGTTTTAGAAACGAAAGAAAAAGTTAGGTTAATTCGGGCTCGGTTGAAGGAAGCGTCTGATCGGCAAAAATCTTATGCGGATCTAAAGCGTAAGGAGTTGGAATTTGCGGTGGGAGATCAAGTCTTTTTGAAAGTGTCTTTGTGGAAGAAGGTAATGAGGTTTGGTAGAAAGGGTAAGCTAAGTCCCCGATTTATTAGACCTTAAAGGGTACTAGAACGTGTGGGGCCAATGGCGTATCGATTGGAGTTGCCTCCAGGGTTGGAGCAGATACATAACGTGTTTCATGTCTAGATGCTAAGACGTTACCATTCTGATCCATCGCACATTGTGCCAGTAGAAGGGATTGAAGTAAGGCCCGACTTGTCCTTTGAGGAGGAGCCAGTGCAAATCTTGGATTGAGACGTAAAGATGTTGAGAAGGAAGTCTGTTCCTTTGGTCATGGTTTTGTGGCGAAACCACGGTGCAGAGGAAGCGCCATGGGAGCCAGAAGATGTTATGCGAAAATAGTATCCCCATCTCTTCTGATCAGGAAAATTTCGTGGCCGAAATTTCCTTAAGGGGGTAGAACTGTAACATCCTGAATTAATGGGCCTGTACATTTTGTGTGTTGTAGGTTTAATGTGTTAGTTTGAGAATTAAAGGTGCGAATTGGGCTCAGGTTTGGGCTGAGGCCTTGGTTAATTTTCTGTTGGGGCACTATAGGGTTTAAAGGTAGGTATCTGTGTTTAAAAGTAGCAAAGTGGGCTTGTGGCCCAAAGTTATGTGGCGCTACAAAGAAGCAGAGGGTGGCGTCACTAGTGGATGGAGAGGGCCCAAGGTTGGCCCCTTCGAGCCCAAGCTTTTAGGCCAATTTCGGCACTTAAAAGGGAGCAATGAGGGGACGGCATCAAGGCTAGAGAATAGGGGTTTTTAATGTTTTAAAATATGTGATATTATTCTGATAAAGGAGGGAGGAAGTGGCGTGATGTAGGGCAGTTTTGGATGGGTGTTTTGATAAAGATAAGGGATAGGATGATGATCTATCAAGGAGGCTGGTGTTGGCCGAAAATCAAACACAGGAGAGGGTGGAGAATCGGTTTAGTATAGGCAAGGGGTGTGCCGAAAATTTGTTTACTGATTTCTTGTCATCTTTTTCTTTTCTACTGAAATCACCACTCCATTCTCCCTCTCCACTTTCTTTTCTTTTTCCTTCTAGCCGAAACCCTCTGAAGTCTTATTAATTGCCGAACCTCTGCTAATTGCTTTCTCTTCTCTTTCAAATACTTTAGCCTAAATCTCTAAGTCTCAGCATCACTCCATTCGTTCTCTTTTCCCAAAGTGACCTCCATTGCGAATCATCATCTCCGGGTTGAAGTGAAAATTCCTAGATCTCTAATCTTCTACGCTCAATCTTCTTCTATGATTACCGAATCTTCCGCAAAGGGTAGTCAAAACCATCTAGAGGTAAATGTCGATTTGTGTATTCTTTCAATCTTTTCCTGCTTTTGGAGACCATAGCCGAATGGCTAAATAGTTGACTAATCTCGCGTTTTCTTTCATAGGTGGCATTTCAAGATTTGAAAGAGATCTAATCGCTTAGGTTTTTAAATCGATTTCACTCAAATCATACTACTTTTGGGATTTAATCAATTTAGGTAAGGAGATTTATCTTTGTCGTTTTATTAAACCGAATTATCTCCAATCTGATATCTAACCCTGCCGGGCAGTTATTCAAATCAATCTCTTGTAGGGAGTTTTGATCGGCAAAATAGTGGTCTGATAGTCGCGATTCTGGCTAGAGAGAGCGTCGACCTCGATAGTATAGCGTTGAGCGTAATCAGGTGTGTAATTTCTCACACCATCTCTGTTGTCTGTTAGTATATATATAAATCTATTTATATTCTGTTAAATGCCGAAATCTCGGCATGACTGTTGAAAACTCATGGAGGGTAAAGGGTGACTCATCAGGTTAGTGATTTCTGTGATTTTCTTTAAGTAAAATGATTCTGTTGAGTTGACATGATATACATGCATGCCGTTTTCTATGTTTGCTCGGGGTTGGGCGATTGATGTATATGAAAGGGGAAATGTTCTGTTGTAGTGGCTCTTCCACGATCTATTGTAGTGGCTCTGCCACGATCTGTTCTGGTGACTATGTCACAAATCTAACGATGAGACTAATCTGCGGCATGACCACCACCGGTTGGTGTGTAGCGATGAGGGTGATTGTAGAAATCCCCATTGGTGTGATTGGCGGGTAAGGGTGGTGTGTAGTGATTGATCTAGGATTGGGACGGGCTTTGCTTAATTACGATATGTGATATTCATTATTTTGTTACGTGGGGCTAAGGCCCGGTCGATGGTGCAAGAGGGATTGCACATTGAGTCTTCGACTCACCCGTTGTTAACATTTTTTGAGATAGCACTTAGTACATCGAAAATTTGGAAAGGAGTGCAAGGTGGCCATGCATGGATTTATTTCGACTCAATAAAGGATCTTTGTTTTAATTATTTTCCTAATATTTTCAATTTGCTTGGTTTTTATTTTATTGTAATAAGGCCTTGGCTATGGTTTATTGGTTTTTGTTTTCGTTTCGGGTTTTCATACGCTTAGATTTTATGATTAATTGAAACTAAGGCATGTGTTTAAATAATAAAACTTCAGAGGCAAAATTTTAGTTTTTATTCATTAAGACATTAATTAAAATTTACTTCTTTTACAAATTATCAAATTATTAAGTTTTCTCGTATAAATGTTTAAACTATGCTTTTCAAAAAAAATATGCGACATGTTTTACAAAAACTTCTTAGTGACATGCCAGATCCGATCAGGGTGTTTGGGCTGGGTTTGGGGTGTTACACTTTCTATTATTGAGCCTGAAATTTGGAGTGATTGAATTATTAAAGTAACAAAATACTTAGACTAAATGCAAACACAAAAGATTGAATTGGAGAAAGACTTTAGGAAAACTCACTTGATAAAGACGATACCCTCAGGAAGAATCCACCTATGACTTCACTTATTATTTATTCCCCAAACCATATGATTTCTTTACTTAGCTTGATCCGTGAGACTCCCTAACCTATATTAAACCGTCTCTCAAGGCAAATAACGTCTAACCTTAGGTTAATTAGTGGAACCCTCATTCTCTTATAATAACCCCCTAAGGAAGCAGTAAATCGATCAATGGATTCCCATATTAGGTTTCACCCTAATACAGCAAAATCTCGTAACCCTATCTCTAGGCGCCCGATCAACTCCGCTCAATTATGCTAGATCTACTCTTAGGTAGGGTCTATTCCTCTTCCACCTAAGCACATTAGATTAAATTAAGTAACATAATTAAGAACAAACCAAGTACTTATCATATAATTTAGAAATCAAATAACAAAATTCATCATAGGTTTCATCCTCTTCAGGTATCTGAGGGGTTTAGTGCATAACTAAATACGAAAACATCTCTAGAGTAAAGAATAAACAAAACATAAGAAATCTCTAATACCCCTGAAGGAATTAAAGGAGAAATCCTCCGTCTTGAATGGAGTTTCGACTTCTTGAGACGAATCAACTGGCTATCTTCAAGTGATTCCCTAAAAGATGAACGCTTTGGCAAAAGCCTCTACCAAAAAGCTCCCCTTTAATGTTTGCCTTTGGTTGTTTATATAGGCTTTGGGATGCTATACTTGGCTCTAAGTATCTCCTTCAGCGAATTACTATTAGGGTGTTGGAGTAGAATTAGGAGTATGTTTCTTTGGCTTCAAGTATCCAAATCCAAGTGAAATTGCTCTCTCCGTGGCGAGGGCACGACCATGACACACCGTGTAACTTCGTGGTTGGTAGTGTCTCGATTCATCATTTTAGGCGCCAGAGTGTGAGTCGATTTAGGCGATTGCTTGAGCCGGTCGATTTGGGCACGGCCATGTAGATCACCGAACGCGTCTGTGTGATAAATGGATGTTGTAAGGCCATGTGTTACGTAGTTGAGGCCGTGCTTAGGTAATTGGCGAAACGCGGTCGTGTGGGCTTTGGGCCAGGCCGTGTTGATTGCTTGCTAAGGCCCAATTACTCTGTTTTAAGCTAGTTTTGTGTTCTTTTTATCCTCGAGTGCTTTCTTGAGTATAAACATGAAAACAAAGGATTAAAAGCACCTTTTTTACATAAATCAAGGGCTAAATCATCCAAAAGCCTATTAAATATAGGGTTAAAATATGTTACTTTTACGGTTTATCAAATACCCCCACACTTAGGCTTTTGCTTGTCCTCAAGCAAAATTCTCAACTTACAATTAAAACGAATTTCCCATAATTCATAATTCCTATCGACAATGTCTCATCATAATTCATAGATAATTTATACATGGATAATTCAACTCAAAGAACCCTAAAGATTCAATTACGATATGTCATACCCTTATAACAAGAAAACATAGGTGTCTCCCCTTATCTAAGTGATTATCTTTAATTCAAAATTGACAAGAACTGACATCCTCACTAAAGATTCACTCAAATCACTCGAAGGTGTTTAAGGTTCAAGAATAAGCACTCTAAGTCGAACCTGAAAAGTTAATCCCATTGGCTTGCCTGAAAATCAAATCTCCACCACTGTATATGATATGATACACAGATAAAAAGGTCTTTAATCGTGGTAGTAGCAGGGGCTAAGGTGGTGTGGATACGAAATTTGGATTAGAGGTTTAGAATCAAGATTGACTTGACAAATCGCCTAACTAGAAACACTAAACTAAATATGAATATTTACTTTGATTGCAAACTAATAATACCACTATAGATAATTACTATATAATAATGAATATTTTCATTACTTAAAATTTTATAATACTTTCATACGAGCTTTTTCTTCAACAATTGGAGTTTAAATGCTCTAAGCTCTTTTATTATACTACTAATATTGTGTATACTTGGATTTTTTTTAAGAACAAACCAAAATAAACATAATAGAAGGATCTTTGGTGATTGAAATAACTTAATTCGGCAATTGATCAAATCAATTCTCGATAGAGGGGTAGTCAAAGGAATGTTGATAACAAATACAAAGGGATTTTGGGTTAATATTAGTTGGTGAGTTAATAAAAAGGTTGTTAGGATTCAATGGGGTTCACTAGGGGTTAATTTGTATGGGTAGGCTTTTTTTAGTGGAGTGAATGGGTTAAAACCTAGGTAATTTATCATCTCAGTGTATCAAATCATTAATGTGGTCTCGACATGCATAAATGAGGTAAGCTCTAGAATAACAGTTCAAAGTTGACACACTCATAATCAATTAAAGTGAGCACGAAAAAGGGTATATGCTCTATAAGGCTCAAAATCTCACAAAAAATTATGGGTGTTTTGACATCAATCCTTATAAATTTTGAACTTCAAGGCGATACTCAAATTAGGTTCAACAACCTATCAATTTTAATTTTTAGAAAGTAGACTGATCATGCTCGATTCTCTAGTATTCTTCAAATTTAATCGTCAATGCACAATTAAATAAGACTTATTCTAAAACATATCAATAAAAATCATAAATCATTAGAAATTTCACCCTAATATGAGAAAAATACTTAAGATCAAGACTAATTTTAGGGTTTTGAGAATTATGCAAAATGTTAGGCACTATTACCCCCACACTTAAGATGTACATTGCCCTCAATGTACAAAGATAGATAATGATAATTAGGTGCCAAATCAAAAAGATAAGTGGGGAAAGTAATACTCCACGAAATCTGACGATCCTGGCGTCTTTTGTGGCGTGATGGTGTTTTCTATGGGCTCGTGGAGTGGCTACCGAAAGCAATTTGCTAGATAAAGAAATTGGGTAGCTTTGTGAAGATATAGCCAAGAGATCTAGAGAAATAATAATACTATACTAATAATATAATTAAAGATTAAGGAAATAAAATGAAGGAGACTAAGAAGAAAAGCGAAATTAAAAGAAAATACTAATGGACTAAGGAGTCCTTATTGTTGGATGGTTCGCGAGGTGGATGTGACCTCGAAGGCTGTGGTGCGTGATTCCCAAATAGCCTTTAGAACCTAAAACTAAGAAACTAATATGAAATAAATTAAATTAAGCAGGATATAAGTAAAGATAAGGAAAATAAAGGAGACGAGAAAAGAAAAGTAGAACTGAAAAGGTTTCTGAGACCCTTGGCGTGTCAATTAAGTGAAGTTACCGGCATGAACTCATGTTGAGGTCTCTTTTGAGGAGATGATACTGACCTTCTTACGTTTCTTCGGCATGATCTTTGTGTTGCTCAAGAGTCTTGGACCTTTTCTATGAACAGAGAGAAAAATTTGCAAGAAATAAAAGGGAGAAGAAAGATGGGGGAGAGGGGAAGGCTGTGGGGATTTAAATAAAATTTTCAAATCTAGTATGTTCCCACGCCCGTGTGCCGAGGGTGTGCCGATTCATCTGCCGCTTGCATGCACTACTGTGTTGTGGAGTGTGTTGTTCTTCCACTGCTTTTAAAAAGCGAATATGAGCACAGGTGAAATGCACCGGTGTGGTCTCGCCCATGCTCAATAAGTCGATATCTCAAAGACGGTTGTGAGGCACCACTGCTATTTTTTTATCGATGCCGATCTTGTGGGTGGTTGGATCCGCGATGTTGGGGTGGTTGGGTGACTTGCATGGCTCGCTCTGTCGGTGTGATCGTTCGGTGGTCCACGACCACGGGCATGACCTTGTGTAAGGCCGTGTGGCACGAAACTTGTATCTTTATTTTAAATGTGGAAAGAGAAAAGAGACGGAAAAAAAAAAATATATTTTAAAAAAATAAAAGTGTTAGTGCTGGGTTGCCTCCTAAAAGCTTTCGCTTATAGTCTTAAGCTAGACTATCCTAGACCTTGAAGATTTTAGGGAGGTTTAAAGGTTTGAATATTTTCCCTCTTACTGACAGTTTTATTTTCGTGACAAAGTTTAGGTCGAGAAGCGTTTACCTTGAAATTGCCAAACATTGGATTGCTTACCTCGACTATTTCGTGTGGGAAAACATCGTGTACCTAAAGGAGTATTTCTTCCTTTTTCTTCAGTTCTGTTGAACTGATGTAAGGATCGGCTTTGTCTAACAGCAGCTGGTCTCCTATTTTAAAGTGATTTGATGTCCCTATGAGCTCTTCTGGTGGTTCCTTAGGTTTTACTTCATGTGGTTTCGGCTTTTCTTTGGTGTGTATCTTGGCTCTTCTAATTTGTCGATCTTTGGTTTTGTTTACGTGTGATTCTTACGTGACTACTTGAGGACTATGAGTTGGCTCACTTTGATGCTTTGTGATGTTTCTGCGATGAAGTTTGAACAGTTTGATTATCTATTGAAATGGCTTTCTTACCTTCATCTTCTGTTGTTTTGGCTGAGTCAAGAGCTTAAAGATTGACCGATTCATCTCCTACACGAAGTATGAGTTCTTCTGTGGCAACGTCAATTTTAGTCTTGGCAGTTGCAAGAAAAGGCCTTCCTAAAATTAAAGGGATTGAATTTCCCTCATCCATGTCTAAAACAACAAAATCTACTGGGAAAACAAATTTATCGATTTTTACTAAAACGTCTTCAATAATGCCCCTAGGAATTCTAACCATTTTATCAGCTAGTTGAATACTCATCCTAATTTGTTTGGGCTTCCCTAGACCTAGTCGTTTAAATAGTTAAACTACCAATTAAACATGGAATCGTAAAACTCCCTGGATCTTTTAGTTTCTGTGGTAGTCTGTTCTGTAGCATTGCTGAGCATGTTGCGTTAAGTTCTACGTGGTGCTCTTCATCTATTTTGCGTTTATTTGTCAAGAGTCGTCTTAAAAATCTCCTTAAGTCGGGCATCTGAAAAAGAGCTTCAAGAAGAGGTAAGTTAATATGTAATTTCTTTAAAAGTTTTAGAAACTTACCGAATTGTTCCTCTAAATCATCTCTTTTCAATGCTTCGAGATAAGGTATGCAAGGTTGGTATTCTTTGATTACCGATTTTTGCCTATTTTGTGCTACCTCTGTTTTACCTTTTTCTTCCTTAGTTTCTTTTCTTGAGGTGGGCTCGTCTACTTTTGTATTCTCTTGGTTGTGATGGCTTGGATTTTCTCTTTTGGGTTTATTTACGTGTTTGCTTGGTAGGCGTCCTTGTTGGCGCTCGTAAATCACCTTTGTGAGATGTCCCAGACCTAGTAAGTTCTCCAAGTTGATGTTCGATTCCTTTGATCGATTTTTGTTGTTCATCACGTATTGCTTGAGTCTTTTGGAGCGAGAATCAGAGTCGCCATGAATTTTGTCAACATCTCTTCAAGGGTTGATTTCTTTTCACTCGTGGATAGGGTGGTTTTGGTAATTTGGAGTAGGTTGCTACCTTTGATTTCCTTGATTCCCTTGTCCTCCCTACGAAAAATTTGGGTGGTTCCTCCAACTTGCATTATAAGTGTTACTATAAGGGTTATTATTAGATCGGAAATTGTTACCTATATAGTTGGTCTGCTCATTTTCTGCTCCTGGTTGGTAGGGTGGGTACTCAGAATTCGCCACATTCCCGCTTGTTTCGCATTGCATGATTGGATGTACCTGTGAAGAACATAAATTATCAAGCTTTTTATTCATTAACTCCACCTGTGTTGACAGCATTATTACAGCGTTTATGTTAAAAACTTCGGCTGATTTTGTCGATTTAGCTCTTGTAATTTGCCATTGATAGGTGTTCAACGACATCTCCTCAATAAAATCGTAAGCCGCTTCAGGAGTTTTATTATTCAATGTTCCACCTGCTGATGAATCGATCATTAGCCTAGTTGGAGAATTTACACCATTGTAAAAAGTTTGGACTTGAAGCCACAAAGGTAATCCGTGGTGTAGGCATCTCCTTAGGAGATCCTTGTATCTTTCCATGCATCATATAATGTTTGCGTCATTACGCACAAAAGAAGATATGTCATTCCTAAATTTAGTCGTTTTGGTGGTGGAAAATATTTTAAAAGAAATTTTTGGGTCATTTGATCCCATGAAGTGATTGACCCTCGTGGTAACGAGTTCAACCACCTCTTTGCTTTATTCCTTAATGAAAAAGGAAATAGCAAGATGTATGGCATCGTCGAAACACCATTTATTTTGAAGGTATCACAAAATTCTAAAAATTAGATATATGAGTGTTTGGATCCTCATCACGCAAACCATCAAATTGAACAAATTGTTGAATCATTTGTATTGTGTTAGGCTTTAATTCAAAATTATTAGCGACTATAGCGAGCCTAACAATACTAGATTATGCTCTGTCAAATTAGGTTTAGTATAACCATACATAGTCTGTGAGCATTCTGTTCTTGCACATTTGGTGGGTTGTTCTCTTCCATTCCTTGATAGGATTGGATCTTTCTTGTTCTTCTCTTTGAAGTCTAGGGCTGGTCTAATTTCTCGAGATTTCTACAAGCGGTAGCTTCAATGTCACTCTCGTATTCTAATAGTCCTCTCGGATTCCTTCTAGTCATAAACTAGAGGTTTCTTATGAAAAGAAAGAAATTTAGAAAAACAAAATATATGTATAAAAATAAGAGAAATTTAAAAATAAAGATAATGGCTAAAGTAATAGAAATAGAGCTTTCTTAATATTTTAGGATTCCCGACAGCGGCGCAAAAAACTTGATCGTGTCAAGCAATTGAGTTTTAATATTTATAAAAGAATGATCGAACACAGTAGACTAAGCTGTGACAATGATAGAGGCAAGTGTACCTATCGAGCGAAGAGTATAGATCGTGCAAGAATATCTTATCGAACCCAAGGAACCTAAAAGTACTACTACTCACTTTCTCTCTATTATTTAGCTTTGAAATTTGGAGTGATTGAATTATTAAACTAACAAAATACTTAGACTAAATACAAACACAAAAGATTGAATTGGAGAAAGACTTTAGGAAAACTCAGTTGATAAAGACGATCCCTCAAGAAGAATCCACATGTACTTCACTTATTATTTATTCCCCAAACCATATGATTTCTTTACTTAGCTTGATCCGTGAGACTCCCTACCCTATATTAAACCCTCTCTCGATGAAACACCCCAAACCCGGCCCACAAGCCCTGACCGGATCTGGTATGCTTCTAGAGAAAAACCATTCAAAACTTATTTGGACTTTGCCAAAATTCTTGTGTGTTTTGAAAAAAGCAGTTGATTAAATGTTGATTAGGTGTCAAAACATTTAATATTTATATTTATGAAAATTGACTTTAACTTTAAATTAATAAAATTGTATCATACTTAAATAATTAAAATGCATGCATAATCTATTTAATACTTATGGCCTTATTACATCAAACAAAACCGAAATAATTCAAATCTTAAATATTAAAACTAATAAAATAAAAATAATCTACGAGCTAAGCATGGCCACCATTGAGCTCCTACCGAGCCACATCCATTATTGTGTGTCACCGAAAAATAATCCCATAACGGGTAAGTCAAGCAGACTCGATGTGTAACAACCAACACAAGTCTCAAACAATTTAGGCATGTCAAATCATACATAATAAACATATATAATCAATGATGCAAACTCGAACCCAAACCTAGATAACCATCCGCTACACATCACCGTACCAACCATCACACAGTGGGGACTACTAAGTCGACCCTCCATCCGCTACACATCATCGAAGGCAACCGCTGCAGACGACATGCTCATCGCCCTTATAATTTCGTGGCATAGCCACCAGATAATCATTTTGTGACATAAGTCACCACATTTGATTTCGTGACATAAGTCACCACATTCGAGATATTGTGGTATAAAACCACGGATCACTTCCCTTAACATATCACCCATATGCCCCATGTCATACAAATCATGCAATAACATGCCTTATTCTTTAATTCACATTCTTATTAAAATCCTCATATATGCCATAACAGATATTCATGCTATCATAACTATAGTAGTAGTAAGTTACGTGCCTGAGTACTTTGTACCATTGCATGGTACTCTTAGCCACATCTTACATATTCTTATTATCACATTTATTAAAACATAACCATAAATCTATTAAGGCTTAGTGTGGGGTACACACCTGATTTACTTAGCGAATTCACAGAAATCCTAAAAATCCCGATCTAGCGTCCTAGATCCTTAGTTCCTACATTCGGCCAACCCTAAACATGTTAGCAAAGAGCCATTCGGCTAAATAGCCAAATCCCGAAGGATTAACGCCACCAACTTCTTACCTTGTTGTCGATTTCACTACTAATCAACTCCCAAAATTTCGTAGTCTTTCTCCCTTGGAATCGGCTAACACTAGATCACTTGATTTGGTTAGTTTTCAGCTTTTGAATAAATAGTAAATAGATCTAGTCACTAAATAGGGCTTTGGCCGAATGTGTATAGTCACTTACCTTATGAATCTTAAATCCCAAAAACTTTGTGATGACCCTTCTTGCAATCGGCTAGACATTAAATCACTGATCTAATTAGTTTCAGCCTTTAAACGAAGTAAGAAATAGATTGGAATCCCTAAATATGGCCATGGCGAATATCACATGACTTACCTCGGATATTGAAATCCCGACGATCTCTTCCTTATAGTCGATTATAGACAAATCCGAAAGATCCTTTGTAATTTGACCAAGAACATTAATGGGTTAGATTAAGTATTTTGATTAATCTAAAATAAAGAGAACAATATAAATTGATCCTTACCCTAATGATGAATTGATTGTCCCCCTTACTTGAACCCACAAGACATTCGGCTATGGCTAGATGTTGAGCACACAAATCCCGCTTTTGATCAAGTGAAGGAATCGACTTTACCAAGAGTAAAGAGGAAGGGTATGAAGCTTTTAGGGGTTTCGGCAATGATGAACTAGGGAGAAGGAGGTTTCGGCTTAGAACAAATAAAAGAAAAGGAAGACTTTGAGGAAAAAAAGTGGGAATTCGGCTAGAGAAAGAGATCGGAAAGAAAGCAAAAGAAAAGATGAATACTTTACTTACTCAATTTCAAGCAACAAGATGGACTCCCTTACTAACTAAAATTTGGCACTTATTACCCCCACATGATCGAATTTGTCCAACCAAAGAGTCCTTTGGCCACTATGTCTTCTCCTATCAAATCCTTAATTCTTTCCTATTTTCTCTCCATACAACTCATTCAAATAAATTGAATAAGTCTACATTTATCCTTACCTTATAGCCAAATTTTTTTAAAAAGGAATTTAACTTAATCTACACACCTCACTCAATGCCCCATTGTCGTCCAACACCTCTTCTCCTTGCAGCAAAATTAAACTCTTTTATTTGCTTCCCTTGCAGCTTGAACCTAAGCCCTTCCCCTTTTCTTGTGGTGTCACACTCTAAAGCCCTAAGTGGCGCCTCCAAGCCACTTAAACAAGCCCATTCTTGTGTTATATTTCACCTACAAATTTTCTTAAGGCCTCTTAGGCTTAGCTCCCTCCTTTAAACTTAAAATCGATTAATTTCACTACACTTTAGAGTTCACAAAATTCATCAAACACATTCATAATTTACAAGCACATGCAATTAGGCAAAAATGCACAAGCCTTAATTCCCGGATATTACAGTTCTACCCCCCTTAAAATAATTTTGACCTCGAAATTACCTGGCTAGAGTAGGTGGGGGTATTGCTGTCGCATTGCTTCCTCTAGCTCCGAAGAAGCTTCCTCCGATCCATGGTTACGCTACAACACTTTGACCAGGGGGACTGACTTCCTTCGAAGCACCTTCTCATCTCGTTTTAGAATCTGAATCGGCTCTTCCTCATAAGATAGATCTGGTCTCAGCTCCACCTCTTCAACCGGAACTACGTGAGATGGATCTAATCGGTATCGACGTAGCATGGAAACATGAAATAAGTCGTGCATCTGCTTCAATTCTGAAGGCAACTCTAATTGGTATGCTACCCGTCCAATTCGCTTCAATACCCGATAAGGTCCTATAAACCTTGGACTTAGCTTCCCTTTTCGACCAAATCTCATCACTCTCTTCCAAGGCGAAACTTTAAGAAACACATAGTCTCCCATAGCAAACTCAATCTCTTTCCGCTTGAGATCTACGTAAGACTTTTACCTGTCAGACGCCTCCTTCAATTGTGCCCAGATTATCTTAGCCTTCTCCTCGGATTCTGCCACAATTTTCGAACCCAAAATTTGACGTTCTCCCAATTCCGTCCAACATGCAGGAGTGTGACACTTCCGTCCATCTACAGACTTCATGCGGTGCCATTCAGTATACTTGCACGATAGTTGTTATTGTACATAAATTCCGCTAGAGGCAAATATTCTTCCCAGCTTCCTCTGAAGTCTATCACACAGCCCCTTAGCATATCCTCCAACACTTGTATTACTCGCTCAGATTGACCGTTTGACTATGGATGAAAAGCCGTACTAAAATCCAATCTAGTGCCTAAAGCCTGATGTAATGCTTTCCAAAACCGAGACGTGAACTTCGGATCCCTATCTGAGATAATTGACACCGTCACTCCATGCAACCTCACAATCTCCGCCACATACAACTTTGCTAACCTCTAGATAGAATAGTCAACCCGCACTAGGATGAAATGCGTGGACTTTGTCAGCCGATCCACTATCACCTATACCGAGTCCTTCTTAGTAGGCGTAAGGGGAAGCCCACTAACGAAGTCCATGGTAATTCTCTCCCACTTCCACTGCGAAATCTGTATTGGCTGAAGCAACCACGAGCGAAACTTGGTGTTCGGCCTTAACTTGTCGACATGTCAAGCACTTCCTACAAATTCGGTAACTTCACGCTAAGACCAAGCCACCAAAATTGTTCCCTTAGATCTCTATATATCTTTCGCCTCCGGGATGCATAGCATAAGGACTACTATGCGATTCTGAAGAATTCTCATATAACTCCTCGTTCTTGACATCTGACCTTACCCTTGAAGCACAATACTCCTTCGCCATTAATACCATAGTCCTTCAACTCCCACTGCACTTGCGAAACTTAGCACTTAGATCTTCATCGCCAACCGACTCTCTTTCACCTCATTCAACCATGTCGAACAACTTGCAACTCGCTAACAGACTTCCATCGTCATAGAGGCTCAAATGTGCGAACATGGCCCTCGATCGACACTACCTTTTGACTTAGGGCATCTCGCCACCATATTTGCCTTGCCTCGGTGATACTCTATGGAACAATCGTAGTCCTTCAATAATTCCACCCACCTTCATTGTCTCGGGTTTAGCTCATACGAGTCGGCAAATACTTCGAGCTCTTGTGATGCATGTAGATCATGACTTTTCTCCATATAAATAGTGCCTCCACACTTTAAGAGCAAAGACCACTGCTGCCAATTCCAAATGCGTCGTCGAGTAGTTAACCTCATATGGCCTTAGTTGTCGAGACGCATAAGCAACTACTTTCCCATCTTGCATAAGGACACCTCCCAATCCTGTATGGGAAGCATCACAATACACCACAAAATCCTTCCCTGCCTCAGGCTGAATCAAAACTGGAGCTTCGGTCAAGACCCCCTTAAGCTTCTCAAAGCTCTCCTGTTGCTTATCGGTCCATATGAAAGGTACCTCCTTCCTCAGTAGCTTTGTCAAGGGTGCTGCGATCGACGAGAACCCCTCTACAAACCTTCTATAATAGCCTGCCAATCCCAAGAAACTCCAAACTTCCTCCACAGACTTAGGGGGTTTTCAATCCAAAACTGCCTTAATCTTCCGAGGATACACCCTTATTCATTTAGTAGATACCACATGTCCTAAAAACGTAACCTCCTTCAGCCAAAATTCACACTTGCTGAACTTGGCATATAACTTTTTCTCCCTTAACATTTGCAACACAACTCGGAGGTGCTCGTCATGCTCTTCTTCAGACTTCGAATACACCAATATGTCGTCTATGAACACAACAACGAACCGGTCCAGATAGGGTTGGAAAACCTGATTTATCATGTCCATGAACGCGGCTAGGACGTTTCTCAATCTGAACGGCATTACCAAGAACTCATAATGCCCGTACCTTATCCAGAAAGCTGTCTTATGGATATCAGCCTCCTTCACCTTAAGCTGATGATATCCAGACCTTAGATCTATCTTTGAGAATACTTCGACCCCCTTAAGATGATTGAACAAGTTATCTATTCTTGGCAAAGGGTACTTGTTCTTGATGGTCAGCTTATTCAACTGACGATAATCTATGCACATGCGCATAGTTCCATCCTTCTTCTTCACAAACAAGACCGGTGCTCCCCATGGAGGCACACTGGGTCGGATAAACCCACGGTCAAGTAATTCTTGGATCTGAGCCTTGAGCTCAACCAACTCCTTTGGTGCCATTCCGTATGGGGCAATTGACACGGAGGCTGTGCCGGCGATAAGTCAATTCGAACTCCACTTCCCTATCAAGGGGTATTAGGGTAATTCCTCCGAAAGACATCCACAAATTCATTACGGTTCTAACTCCACTAACTCCACCTTCTTTCACATCCAAAGCACTAACGAAAGCGAAATGCCTTGCACCCTTCGAACCATCTTATCGACTTTTAAAGTGAAACTACATTAGACAAGTAGTTTCTTCTTTCCCTATCATAACTATCACCTCATCCTCTGGGGTCCTTAACTCCATTCGTTTGGCTGCACAATCTAATACAGCCCGATGCTCCACTAGCCAGTCCATGCCAAGTATAAGATCAAATTCTCCGAAGGGTAATTCCATTAAGTCGGCGAAAAATACCATTTCCTGAATCTTTAAAGGTACACTCCGAAACATCTTATTCGCCACTACAGTTTGGCCTAATGGGCTTACTACAGTCATCTCCCTATCAGATAGTTCAGAGGCTATTCCTAAAGTTCAACTACACTACATGCAACATAAGAATGGGTCGAGCCCACATTAATCAAAGCAACATAAGGCTTGCCAAATATAAGGAACGTACCGATTATGAGTCCGGTGCATCTCTTTCCTCCCTCCGACATACTGTATAAACCAAACCCGGCTGCCTGGCCTTCGTGTTACCAACACCTCGGCCCGGTGTTCCCTGTCCTCTACCAGCACCGTTACCTCTGCCAGTGGAACCACGACCTCGCGGTGGCTACTGTCCTCCTCTTTCAGCCTGGTTAAAACCTTGGCTTACTGGTCGACCCCCTTCGATTCTCATAGGACAATCCTTAATCATGTGGTCCTTGGACCCACACTTAAAACATCCTCCCGTCTTCTTCCAACACTCTCCTAGATGCATCTTCCCACATTGGTCACAAATGCGATCATCGCCTCTAGTAGCGACTTGCGACCTCATGACCCATCAACTCTAGGCCTTTTTTGCTCATTCCTTGAAGACTCGATGACCCAAAGCCTCTCTTACGCCTATTTCGATTCGTGTTACGCCTCACAGAGTCCTTAATTCCTTGGCTACCTTAGCCTTCTCTACCAATCACAGTGGCTTTCACTCCTGCATGAGCTATCAATAACCTTAGATCATCTCTCAGTCCGTCTTCAAACCGGACACACCGCTCACGCTCCGTCGACACGATACCTCGAGCATAACGACTCAACCTTAAAAATTTAGCCTCGTACTCTACTACAGTCTTATTCCCTTGGACCAACCTCAGAAACGCCTTCCTCTACGCATCCACATAACTAGTTCCTATGTACTTCTTCAGATATGCCGCCTTAAAATATTCCCAAGTAAGATCGTCTACAGTAGCACTATTTCGTACTGTGAGCCACCATTGATATGACTCATCACGGAGTAGTGACACTGCCCCTTTCATCTTCTCCTCAGAGGTCAGGTCCAAGCCATCCATAATCCACTCCGTCGCCTCTAACCAATACTCAGTCGTATTGGGTACCACACCAGATACTCCACAGAAAAATTTAGCTCCATTGGCTCGAAGTCGCTCAGGTACCGACTTCTGAGCCTCCATGCCTCCACCCGCTCCAGCCACCCTTTCCAAAACTCACAGCATCACATGTGATACTGCATCTTCCCCCGTCTGATCCTGATATTCCACATCAGTGGCTAGTGGTGGTGGCATCTCATTTTTGGACCCTTGTCCGGACCTAACGGGCTCTAACACGGTCATTCATCCTCTACCACGGCCTCGCACGTTACAACCTTGTCCCTTAGAGTTCATGCTTCTGAATCGCGTTTATCTCATTAAAGAATTTTATGAATTAGTTTTGTTCCACTGATTTATCACGAACAGTCTTATGTTCAATAGTTATAGGGAGTAGTTCTTTCGATTTCATATACATACAGTCTCAATTCAATCATTCAATCATATTCATGAACTTGCGTTCATTACAGAAAAAAATATTGTAGTTGTCATTGTTTGTTGTTTTCCACTACCTGTGGGTATTTAGTAATTTTATCCTCTGAGGGTATTTTGGTAATTTTTCAAATTAGGGTATGTGAAAATTTCATAAAGTAAATTTTTTCTTTCTTTGGTATATAGTTTTTTTCAAAATTGAAATACTTGACAAGAAAATTTCAAGGGTAAAATGGTAATTTTATACACTAGGGGTATTTTGTAATTTCACAAGCTAGGGTCATTTCGATAATTTTTTTCACAAAATATGGTTCCTGGTGACTTTTTAAAACAAGGGTATTTTTAAAGATTTCTA
The DNA here is from genome assembly GCA_025506655.1 of Gossypium rotundifolium. Taxonomy (NCBI): domain Eukaryota; kingdom Viridiplantae; phylum Streptophyta; class Magnoliopsida; order Malvales; family Malvaceae; genus Gossypium; species Gossypium rotundifolium. Next base: position 9,848,075 of record CP106723.1, on the reverse strand, counting down.
ATTTGAGGGTACTTTGGTAATTTTCCTCACTGGGGGTATTTTGGTCATTTGTACAGGTTAGAGGTAATTCGGTCAATTTGAAAATTAGGGTATTTTAATATTTTGCAAAATAGGGTTTTTGGACATTTATAAGGTAAGAAAATCTTGATAAAAACTGTGGGTAGTATGGAAATTTTATGAACCAAGGGCATTTTAGTAATTTTTTTCAACCAGGGTTATTCGGATAACTTTGTAAATCAAGAATATTTTGGGAAAATTTTCAAAATAGTTTTCCTACACATCAAAAGGGGTAATTTTGGTGATTTTAAAACTAGGGTTTTTATAAAAATATGGCTAGTCCCTTTTGGGCTTTAGTTATTGGATTTAGCCTGTGGTGAGTCCTCTTGGTTAGGTGAACCGTCACTACGCACTGTAGGATTCAGTGAGAGGAGGTGAGTTACTGGGATCGCTTAAATACCACGCTCCTACCAAACCAATCTTAGACATCAAGACGATGGTTGCCACACCCTAACTTCGGTGACTTAGACACAGGTTCGTTTAACTGGGCATTAAAGTTTTATGCAGTCCTTATGTTGGGGTAAACTAGTCCTAGGGTTCAAGTACTTAATACACTAATTTACGCCCCTTTATATTCCCACATATAAATCACAGAAGATTTAGGAGTACTTACCTGGTGGACTTCGGGCCAGAGGCTCAGGTGCCATGCCAGAAAAACCTGCTCATTTCTTAATAAAATCCAATTTCAAAAGAAAGAAAACATTTTGGGCCCTAAAAGCCATCAAGGCCGAGTTTTGAACCAGGCTCTGATACCAAGCTAAAACACCCCAAACTCGGCCCACAAGCCCTGATCGGATCTGGTATGCTTCTAGAGAAAAACCATTCAAAACTTATTTGGACTTTGCCAAAATTCTTGTGTGTTTTGAAAAAACAGGTTGATTCGTGTTGATTAGGTGTCAAAACATTTAATATTTATATTTATGAAAAATTGACTTTAACTTTAAATTAATAAAATTGTATCATACTTAAATAATTAAAATGCATGCATAATCTCATTTTAATACTTATGGCCTTATTACATCAAACAAAACCCAAATAATTCAAATCTTAAATATTAAAACTAATAAAAATAAAATAATCTCTAAGCTAAGCATGGCCACCATTGAGCTCCTGACGACATCCCATTATTGTGTGTCACGAAAAATAATCCCACAACGGGTGAGTCAAGCATGACTCGATGTGTAACAACCAACACAAGTCTCAAACAATTTAGGCATGTCAAATCATACATAATAAACATATATAATCAATGATGCAAACCCAACCCAAACCTAGATTACCATCCGCTACACATCACCGTACAAACCATCACACAGTGGGGACTACTAAGTCGACCCTCTATCCGCTACACATTATCGAAAGCGTTATTGCAGACGACATGCTCATCGCCCTTATAATTTCGTGGCATAGCCACGGATAATCATTTTGTGACATAAGTCACCACATTCAGATTTCGTGACATAAGTCACCACATTCAGATATTGTGGTATAAAACCACCAGATCACTTCCCCTTAACATATCACCCATATGCCCCATGTCATACAAATCATGCAATAACATGCCTTATTCTTTAATTCACATTCTTATTAAAATCCTCATATGTGCCATAACAAGATATTCATGCTATCATAACTACAGTAGTAGTAAGTTACGTACCTGAGTACTTTGTACCATTGCATGGTACTCTTAGCCACATCTTACATATTCTTATTATCACATTTATTAAAACATAACCATAAATCTATTAAGGCTTAGTGTGGGGTACACACCTGATTTACTTAGCGAATTCATAGAAATCCCGAAAATCCTGATCTAGCGTCCTAGATCATTAGTTCCTACATTCGGCCAACCCTAAACTTGTTAGCAAAGAGCCATTCGGCTAAATAGCCAAATCCCAAAGGATTAACACAACCAACTTCTTACCTTGTTGCCGATTTCACTACTAATCAAATCCTGAAATTCTGTAGTCTTTCTCCTTTGGAATCGGCTAACACTAGATCACTTGATTTGGTTAGTTTTTGGCTTTTGAATAAATAGTAAATAGATCTAGTCACTAAATAGGGCCTTGGCCGAATGTGCATAGTCAATTACCTTATGAATCTTAAATCCCAAAAACTTTGTGATGACTCTTCTTGCAATCGGCTAGACATTAAATCACTGATCTAATTAGTTTTAGCTTTTAAACGAAGTAAGAAATAGATTGGAATCCCTAAATATGGCCTTGGCTGAATATCACATGACTTAACTTGGATATTGAAATCCCGATGATCTCCTCCTTATAGTCGATTATAGACAAATCCCGAAAGATCCTTTGTAATTTTGGCCAAGAACATTAATGGGTTAGATTCTTATTTTTGATTAATCTAAAATAAAGAGAGAACAATATCAATTGATCCTTACCCCTAATGATGAATCGATTGTCCCCCTTACTTGAACCCACAAGACATTCGGCTATGGCTAGATGGCTTTTGATCAAGTGAAGGAATCGACTTTACCAAGAGTGAAGAGGAAGGGTATGAAGCTTTTACGGGTTTCGGCAATGATGAACTAGGGAGAAGGAGGTTTGACTTAGAACAAATAAAAGAAAAGGAAGACTTTGAGGAAAGAAAAGGGAATTCGCTAGAGAAAGAGATGGAAAAGAAAGCAAAAGAAAAGATGAATACTTTACTTACTCAATTTTGGCAACAAGATGGACTCCTTACTAACTAAAATTTGGCACTTATTACCCCCTTTACATGACCGAATTTGTCCAACCAAAGAGTCCTTGGTGGCCACTATGTCTTCTCCTATCAAATCCCTTAATTCTTTCCTATTTTCTCTCCATACAACTCATTCAAATAAATTGAATAAGTCTACATTTATCCTTACCTTATAGCGAAATTTTTTAAAAGGAATTTAACTTAATCTACACACCTCCACTCAAGGCCCATTGTCGCCCAACACCTCTTCTCCTTGCAGTAAAATTAAACTCTTTTATTTGCTTCCTTTTGCTCGAACCTAAGCCCTTCCCTTTTCTTGTGGCGTCACACTCTAAAGCCCTAAGTGGCGCCTTCAAGCCACTTAAACAAGCCCATTCTTGTGTTATATTTCACCTCTAAATTTTCTTAAGGCCTCTTAGGCTTAGCTCCCTCCTTTAAACTTAAAATCGATTAATTTCACTACACTTTAGAGTTCACAAAATTCATCAAACACATTCATAATTTACAAGCACATGCAATTAGGCAAAAATGCACAAGCCCTAATTCCCAGATATTACACTCGAGGTGAATAGCGTCTAACCTTAGGTTAATTAGTGGAACTCTCGTTCTCTTATAATAACCCCCTAAGGAAGTAGTAAATCGATCAATGGATTCCCATATTAGGTTTCACCCTAATCCAGCAAAATCTCGTAACCCTATCTCTAGGCACCCGATCAACTCCGCACAATTATGATAGATCTACTCTTAGGTAAGGTCTATTCCTCCTCCACCTAAGCACATCAGATTAAATTAAGCAACATAATTAAGAACAAACCAAGTACTTATCATATAATTTAGAAATCAAATAATAAAATCCATCATAGGTTTCATCCCCTTCAAGTATCTGAGGGGTTTAGTTCATAACTAAATACGAAAACATCTCAAGAGTAAAGAATAAACAAAACATAAGAAATCCCTAAAACCCCCTGAAGAAATTAAAGGAGAGATCCTCTGTCTTGAATGGAGTTCCGGCTTCTTGAGATGAATCAACTGGCTATCTTCAAGTGATTCCCTAAAAGATGAACGATTCGGCAAAATCCTCTGCCAAAAAGCTCCCCTTTAATGTTTGCCTTCGGTTGTTTATATAGGCTTTGGGATGCTATACTTGGCTCCTAAGTATCTCCTTAAGCAGAATTACTATTAGGGTGTTGGAGTAGAATTAGGAGTATGTTTCTTTCGCTTCAAGTATCCAAATCCAAGTGAAATTGCTCTCTCCCGCGGCAGGGGCACGGCCATGACACACGCCCGTGGGCCGTGTCTCGATTCTGTCCTTTTGGGCACATCCTTGTGAGTCAGGATTCAGGCCGTGCTTCAGGCCTGTCAATTTGGGCATGGCCATGTAGATCACTAGGCACGTCCATGTGATAAATGGATGCTACACGGCCGTGTGTTACGTAGTTGAGGCCGTGCTCTAGGTAATTGGAGAGGCACGGTCGTGTGGGCTTTGGGCCAGGCCGTGTTGATTGCTTGCTAAGGCCCAATTACTATATTTTAAGCCCGTTTTGTGTTCTTTTTATCCTCGGGTGCTTTCCTGAGTATAAACATGAAAAGAAAGGATTAAAAGCACCTTTTTACATAAATCAAGGGCTAAATCATCCAAAAGCCTATTAAATATGGGGTTAAAATATGTTATTTTTACGGTTTATCACCAACCACGTGTGTCGTCCCCCAATGTGATAAAGAAAGACCACACAGGGGAAAAATTTGGTAAATTTCTTAAACCTCCAAAGAAATTACATATTAACTTGTCATTTCTTGATGCTCTTTCGCAAATGCCAGATCCTAGACCTCGTGTCGATAAAGAAGAAATTCATGAGAAACGAAGGCTTTTGATCGATGAACTAGACAAGTGGAAGACACACTTCAAAGAAAAACTAAAAATACACGAAGCAAAAATGAGGCAACTCCACGAAAAACTTAACGATGAGACAACCCAGCTTAAGATAAGGGATCAGGTACTCAAAATCTTCCCAGATGGAACAGTCGAGGTAACTAACCCTAAATTCAGCACTTTTAAGGTAAACTACTCGACTCAAACTATATATCAATAACCGAATTGATCGCATGAGAAAGGATTTCCACCTCCTTAAACCACCATGATTGTGCGAATAAGAGGTAAGTCTAGCTTAAGACTTTAAACGAGCGCTTCTCAGGAGGCAACTTGAGCACTAACCCTACTAATTAGTCTAGTTTTATTTATTTCCATGTTTAGGCGTAGGTTTCCATACTTACACGGTCTTGCACATGGTCGCGGTCGTGGCCGTGTGGGTACCCCAGGTAGGTAAAAGGGTGTGGTCGTAGACGTGTGGTAGCAGGACAAAATTTTTCCCAAAACACGGGCTGCATCTCTATTTAAACCCCCTTCTTCCTTTTTCTTTTCCAGTTGTCTTTCCTCTTTTATTTTCTATTATTTACTTTTATTTTTATTTATTTTTATTTTTATTTTTTATTATTTTCTTCTTATTCTTTATGACATTTAGATTTAGCTTAGGATACAATAAAATTCGACCAGCTGCTTCAAGGATCTAATTTCAAACAGTTCGAGGCGCTCCCCCGTTTCTTTTTCATCGAATCCATCCAAAAATTCAGGAAGTTTCACCTCTCTCCCTCATTTTTTGATTTTCTTGTTATATGATTGTTATCTATATTTGTACATTGAGGGCAATGTACATCTTAAGTGTGGGGGGTGAAAGTTTATTAGAAAAAGTGCCTAACTTTTTGCATTATTCTTAAATCCCTGAATAATATTCTGTCTTAAAGTAATTTTCTCATATCACTAATTAGAATGAAATTTCGATAATTTTATTGATATATTTTAGATTAATTCATTGATAATTGTGCAATGACGATTTAAACTTTAAGATACTAGAGAATAAAGCATGATGAGTCTATTTTCAAAAAAATTAAAATTCTGTTAGGTTGTCTACCTGAATCTAAATTGTTACCTTGAAATTTGAAATTTACGAGATTGACATCAAAATACCCATAATTTTTTGTGATATTTTGAGCCTTTTAGAGCATACATTCTTTTCGTGCTCACTTTACTAATTATGAGTGTGTCAACATTGATTTGTTATTCTAGAACTTGCTTCGATTATACATGTCGAGACCACACTATTGATTTGATATACAGAGATGATTAAGGCACTTAGGATTTAACCCACTTGCTTCACTAAAAGCCTACCCTCATAATTGACCCCTAGTGAACCCCGTTGATCCTAACAACCCTTTTTATTGACTCAACCCACTAATATTAACCCGAAACTCATCTCGTATTTGTTATCACCATTCCTTTTGACTACCCTTCTATCGAGATATGTTTTGATTAGTTGCCTAATTAGATTATTTCAGTTGTTAAAGTTATATTTTATATTGATTTGTTCTTAAAAAAAAATTCAATCTAAAATTGAAGTATATTCATTATCATCAAAGTATATTCATTATTAGTTCTGTGATTAAGCGAGCCTATACGTTTAATTTCAACATCTTGAAGAAGAAGCTCGTATTATTAGTATTACAAGATTTCAATTAATGTATGTAACATCCTGATATTAGGCCTAGTAGGATTGAGCCCAATGGGCCTTAGGCGTAGTAGCGTTTAAAATTTTTGGAGAATAGGAGATCGGCTTAAGTGCAAGTTGGACCTTTAGATAAGTGATTTTGAAGGTTAGGGGCTTCATGAAGTCCCGGATCAAATATTAGCTTTGGGAAAATTTTGGTTTTAGGTGAAAAAAACCTTGAGGTTGGCGGGTAGGCCTTAAGAATACAATGTGGAGGAAAATGACACAAGTGGTGTGTGTGGTGTAGTGGCAAAGTGGCGCCACAAGGAAGGAAGGAGGTCCAAGGTTCTAGTTGTAGCGGTTGCATTCCTTTTTGATTATTTTATTAAATGAATTTAGACCTTGGCCATAGGGTTATATTTAATTGCGCATGGTTTGAGGCACAAGGAGCTAGTTGGTAAAGTGGCTAGCAGCGTGGATTATGTTATAAGGAGCCCTGGTTCAATCTCATGAGAAGCAAGGGAGTATTTATTTTATGAGTGGACGGTAAGAGTTTCAGCTTGAATTTAAACTCTCATCGACGAAGGATCCCACATCGAAATATACAAGGAATGAAGGTGAAGAGCTAGCTATATAAAGAGCATGCCAGAGAAGGGTTAACATACCTTGGTGGGCGTTAAGCATGGAGTGGTCGTGTGATTTAGCACCGAGTCCTATCGGTGTGTAACTCTCTCTACTCTAGTTGTAGAGCAAGAATGCCAAGTGCAGTCACGGCAATAGTAGTTACACGAAGGCATGAAGACGTGTGGGGCTTCAACGATAGTTGAGGCCATCGTAGTATTCTTGTGGGTTGAAATTGCGCTGCGATGGGTCGGTGGGCCTAATGGGCCCGTGAGCCCAATTGGAATAAATTGTATGATGATATAGTATATAGTGAACTAGACTAGGTGGAACTTATATACGTGGATAGATTTATGTTAGGTGGGCCACACGAGCGTGTGGGCTGAATGGGCCAAATCGAGTTTTAGGCCCAACACCGTAAAGACCGAAATGGTAGTTGTGTCGCTCAAGGCATACATCGCACCTTTAGAAAGGCCATTCCGTGTACAAAATTACAAAAATACCCTAGGTAGGTAAATTACAAAATACCCTTGGTGGGTAAATTACTGAAAATACCCTTGGTGGGTAAATTACTTAAAATACCCTTGGTGGGTAAATTACAAAAATACCCTAGGTAGGTAAATTACAAAAATACCCTTGGTGGGTAAGTTTAAAATACCCTTGGTGGGTAAATTACTTAATATACCCTTGGTGGGTAAATTACTGAAAATACCCTTGGTGGATAAATTACGAATATACCCTTGGTGGGTAAATTACGAAAATACCCTTGGTAGGTAGATTACTTAAAATACCCTTGGTGGGTAAGTTACTGAAAATACCCTTGGTGGGTAAATTACAAAATACCCTTGGTGGGTAAATTATTTAAAATACCCTTGGTGGGTAAATTACGAAAATACCCTTGGTGGATAAATTATTAAAATACCCTTAGTAGGTAAAATTACGGTTATACCCTTAGAGGTTGATTAGCATGATTATGTTGTTTTATGTCTATCCGATTATGATGATAATTCATGTTATACTTATATTTGATATATGTTCAGGATACATGACATAACGCATACACGAATTATTATGTCATATTGCACTGTATGATGAGGAGGGGGAAGATTGATATCGTGTCTTGGACACCGGAGGTTTGGTACCTCCAAAGGATTTGGTATCACATTCGTGTCTTTGGACACGGAGGTTTGGCACCTCATAGCGACTCGCCCCTCGTGGTTAATACCACCGTGGGTTGGCCCCACTTTTGAGATATGGGATCGCCGCCGGTGATTTGGTATCACACGTGGGTTGGCCCCACAACTTGATGATTCGTGACTTCGGTCACGGTGGTTTGGCACCACCGGTGGTTTGGCACCACCGGTGATTTGGTATCACATTCGTGTCTTCGGACACCGAGGTTTGGCACCTCATACGACTCGTCCTCGTGGTTAACACCACCGTGGGTTGGCCCCACTTTTGAGATATGGGATCGCCGCCATGATTTGGTATCACACGGGTTGGCCCCACAGATGGATTATTCGTGACTTTGGTCACCAGTGGTTTGGCACCACCAGTGGTTTGGTACCACACGGGATAGAAAAGGAGTTATGGATGGCTAGGTTGGGTGCATTATACATATATGTTGCTTTGTTATAATTTGTGTAAGTATGTGGTATTTACCCGGGAGAGGGAATATGCACTGAGTCTTGGTGACTCACCTTCTCCCTTATCTTTTCAGGTGATTCGTGAGTTTGCGGATGAGGAGCCGGATGAACTTGAGGAGGCCATGCAATAAAATTTGGTTTTACATGAATTTCCAATTGGGTACTTTATTTTAATTTGGTTTTCATATTTTTATGGATTTGTAATAAGGCCTATTTAATTATGTTTTGGATTATTTTTATGTTTTGAATATGTTTAAAATATGGCTTTTAAATTACTTGGTTAATTTAATAATTGAGCCCAAAGTTTTCTAAACTAAAACTCAAGAATGGTTTTAAAAATCTTACCATCGGGTAACATGAATAGTTCAATAGTAAAATTACAAGTTAAATGTTTTCAACAGATTAAGTGATTTCCAAAATTCAAGTTTCTATACTCAATTGCAAACGGATTTTCCAAAATGATATTTCAATTTTCTTAAAAAGATATAAATGTTTTCTATCCTATGATTTATCAACTAAGTTTTAAAGTTTTATGTAATTTCAAGTAAATTTCAATTTTAACTTATTTTCGACAAATAAAGAATTACAAAGAGTTTTTCACAAAAATTTAATTGTTAATTGATTCTTTCAAAATTATTTTCCTTAGTGACATACCGTATTCTTGGTGGCGTATTGACCAGGGTTTGGGGTGTTACAAATTGGTATCGAGCCTAGGTTTCAAAAACTCGACTGTGGGTTATGGGGTTCAAAAAAGTTTGTTTGAAAATACATGTTGTTTGGAAGTATGACACCTTCAGCCTCCCAGCATCCAAACTGTAAGTTCCTTTATTTTATGTTTGTTAAGACAATGTTATGACTGTATTTTTGGTATTTATTTTGTGTGTGCTGGTTTGGATATAGAAATTGTATGTATGAATATCGATTTGCTTTTGTGTTTAGTTATCTAGTTATGAGAAAGAAGTTTGAGATTTGGTTTATTAGTGTTATTAGATCGAGTGTGCGTTAAGCGTAGTGTGGTAGGTTAGGACGATGATCGTTAGTTAGTTGGAAATTTCGAGGACAAAATTTCTAAGGAGGGTAGATTTGTAACATCCTAAATTAGGCCTAGTAGGATTGAGCCCAATGGGCCTTAGGCGTAGTAGCGTTTAAAATTTTTTGGAGAATAGGAGATCGGCTTAAGTGCAAGTTGGACCTTTTAGATAAGTGATTTTGATGGTTAGGGGCTTCTATGAAGTCCCGGATCAAATATTAGCTTTGGGAAAATTTTGGTTTTAGGTGAAAAAAACCTTGGAGGTTGGCGGGTAGGCCTTAAGAATACAATGTGGAGGAAAATGACACAAGTGGTGTGTGTGGTGTAGTGGCAAAGTGACGCCACAAGGAAGGAAGGAGGTCCAAGGTTCTAGTTGTAGCGGTTGCATTCCTTTTGATTATTTTTATTAAATGAATTTAGACCTTGGCCATAGGGTTATATTTAATTGCGCATGGTTTGAGGCACAAGGAGCTAGTTGGTAAAGTGGCTAGCAGTGGATTATGTTATAAAGGAGCCGGTTCAATCTCATGAGAAGCAAGGAGTATTTATTTTATGAGTGGACGGTAAGAGTTTCAGCTTGAATTTAAACTCTCTCGACGAAGGGATCCCACATCGAAACATACAAGGAATGAAGGTGAAGAGCTAGCTATATAAAGAGCATGCCAGAGAAGGGTTAACATACCTTGGTGGGCGTTGGGCACAGGGAGTGGTCGCAATGCTGCTTAGCACCGTAGTCCTATCGTGTGTAACTCTCTCTACTCTAGTTGTAGAGCGGCAGAATGCCGAAGTGCCGATCACGCAATAGTAGTTACACGAGCGTGCGGAAGACGTGGGGCTTCAACGCGATAGTTGAGGCCATCAAGTAGTATTCTTGTGGGTTCAGTGCTTCAATGCGATGGTCAAGTGGGCCCAATGGGCCCAGAGGCCCAATTGGAATAAATTGTATGATGATATAGTATATAGTGAACTAGACTAGGTGGAACTTATATACGTGGATAGATTTGTGTTAGGTGGGCCACACGAGTGCAGGGCTAAATGGGTAAATTGGGTTTTAGCCCAACAATCCAGAAAGACCTAAATGGTAGTTGTGTCGCTCATGCTTAATCGCACCTTTAGAAAGGCCATTCTGTACAAAATTACAAAAATACCCTAGGTAGGTAAATTACAAAATACCCTTGGTGGGTAAATTACGAAAATACCCTTGATGGGTAAATTACTTAAAATACCCTTAGTGGGTAAATTACAAAATACCCTAGGTAGGTAAATTACAAAATACCCTTGGTGGGTAAGTTATAAAATACCTTGGTGGGTAAATTACTTAATATACCCTTGGTGGGTAAATTACTTAAAATACCCTTGGTGGATAAATTACTAATATACCCTTGGTGGGTAAATTACTTAAAATACCCTTGGTAGGTAGATTACGAAAATACCCTTGGTGGGTAAGTTACGAAAATACCCTTGGTGGGTAAATTACAAAATACCCTTGGTGGGTAAATTACGAAAATACCCTTGGTGGGTAAATTACTAAAATACCCTTGGTGGATAAATTACGAAAATACCCTTAGTAGGTAAAATTACGGTTATACCCTTAGAGGTTGATTAGCATGATTATGTTGTTTTATGTCTATCCGATTATGATGATAATTCATGTTATACTTATATTTGATATATGTTCAAAGATACATGACATAACGCATACACGAATTATTATGTCATATTGCACCTGTATGATGAGAGGAGGGGAAGATTGATATCGTGTCTTGGACACCGGAGGTTTGGTACCTCCAAAGGATTTGGTATCACATTCGTGTCTTCTGGACACCGTGAGGTTTGGCACCTCATAGCGACTCGTCCCCGTGGTTAATACCACCGTGGGTTGGCCCCACTTTTGAGATATGGGATCGCCGCCATGATTTGGTATCACACGGGTTGGCCCCACAACTTGATGATTCGTGACTTGGTCACCGTTGGTTTGGCACCACGGTGGTTTGGCACCACCAAGGATTTGGTATCACATTCGTGTCTTGGACACCGTGAGGTTTGGCACCTCATGGCGACTCGTCCTCGTGGTTAACACCACCGTGGGTTGGCCCTACTTTTGAGATATGGGATCGCCGCCGGTGATTTAGTATCACACGTGGGTTGGCCCCACGATGGATTATTCGTGACTTTGGTCACGGTGGTTTGGCACCACCAAAGGGTTTGGTACCACACGGGTAGAAAAGGAGTTATGGATGGCTAGGTTGGGTGCATTATACATATATGTTGCTTTGTTATAATTTGTGTAAGTATGTGGTATTTACCCGAGAGGGAATATGCACTGAGTCTTGGTGACTCACCTTCTCCCTTATCTTTTCAGGTGATTCGTGAGTTTGCGGATGAGGAGCCGGATGAACTCGAGGAGGCCATACAATAAAATTTGGTTTTACATGAATTTCCAATTGGGTACTTTATTTTAATTTGGTTTTCATATTTTTATGGATTTGTAATAAGGCCTATTTAATTATGTTTTGGATTATTTTTATGTTTTGAATATGTTTAAAATATGGCTTTTAAATTACTTGGTTAATTTAATAATTGAGCCCAAAGTTTTCTAAACTAAAAACTCATAATGGTTTTAAAAATCTTACCATCTGCAACATGAATAGTTCAATAGTAAAATTACAAGTTAAATGTTTTCAACAGATTAAGTGATTTCCAAAATTCAAGTTTCTATACTCAATTGCAAACGGATTTTCCAAAATGATATTTCAATTTTCTTAAAAGATATAAATGTTTTCTATCCTATGATTTATCAACTAAATTTTAAAGTTTTATGTAATTTCAAGTAAATTTCAATTTTAACTTATTTTCTACAAATAAAGAATTACAAAGAGTTTTTCACAAAATTTAATTGTTAATTCAATTCTTTCAAAAATTATTTTCCTTAGTGACATACCAGATTCGGTCGTGGCGTATTGACCGGGTTTGGGGTGTTACAATGTAATTATCCAGTTTATTAGTCATTTTTCTAGTTAGGTGATTGTCAATTCAATCTCGATTCTAACCCTTCTAATTCAGCCTTTATCCACGCCTTTAACCCAAGCCCCGTTACAACCCTTTTTAAAGACCTTTTTGGTTTGTGTATCATCTTATTTTACAGTTGTGGAGATTTGATTTTTAAGCAAGCCTATGGTAATAACTTTTCATGTTCGACTTTTGAGAGCTTTATTTTGGAACCTTAAACACCTTGAGTGATTTGAGTGAATCTTAAGTGAGGATGTCAACTTTTGTTGATCTTGAATTAAAGGTGATTATTTAGGTAAGGGGAAACCCCTATCTTTTTCGTGCTACAAACTCATGACTTTGATTGTTTGAATCTTTAGGACTCTTTGAGTTGAATAATCCATGTATAAATTATCTATGAATTATGATGAGACATTATCGATGAATATTATGAATTGAGGAAGTTCGTTTTAATTATAAGTTGAGAATTTTGCTTGAGGACAAGCAAAAGCTTAACTGTGGGGGTATTTGATAAACTGTAATAGTAACATATTTTAATCCCACATTTAGCATGTTTTTGGATGATTTATCCCTTTAATTATGGAAATAGGTACTCCTAATCCTTTTTTTTCATGTTTTATACTCAGTAGAGCACCGGAGGATGAAAAGAACGAGAAACAGGCCGAAAACAGAGAAAATAGGCCAAAGCATGAAATCCACATGGCCTGGGCCCAAGACCACACGTCCGTGCCTCGCAAGACAAGTCGACCACAGCCTGAACCTCAAAAAATACGACCGTGCCTCATCAACAGGTTCAAACACGGCCTGGCCACGATTTACACGAGCGTGTGCCATGGGCGTGTCCCTGCCGCAGGAAAGAAGATTTCTATTTGGATTAGGGTACTTAGAGGCAAAAAAACATATTCCAAAATCCTATATAAAGACCTTAGAGGCCAACCTCTAGGGGGCATTGAGCTAGGCCAAAGAGCTGAGCCAGAGTAGTTAAATTCAGGGATTTACTCGAAGAAAGCCAGTTGATTCATCTCAAGAAGCCGAAATCATACTCAAGACGGAGGATCTCTCCTTCAATTCCTTCGGGTTTTGTGGATTTCTTATGTTTTGTTTTATCTTTTCTTCCGAGATGTTTTCTTTTACAATTATGAAATAAACCTCAAATACTTGAGGGGATGAAACCTAAGATGGATCTTGTTATTGTTATCCGAAATGTATGATAAATACTTGATTTGTTCTTAACTATGTGTTCTTAATTTTGTTTTGGTATTTTCGAGATATTGATTCAAGTGTGATGTGCTTAGGCGAGGAGGAAAACACCTGCCTAAGAGTAGATCTAGCATAGTTAAGCTTGAGTTGCTCACGTGCCTAGAGATAGGGTGACAAAAATCTGCACTGGATTAGGGTCAAACCTAATATAGGAGTCCATAGATCGAGTTAATGCAATTCTAGGGGTTTTAATTAGAAAGATATTTCAATTAATCAACCTAGGGTTAGACATTAGTAGCCTTGAAGAGAGGTATTAATATAAATTAGGGAATCCTACGGATCAAGTCAAGTGAATAAATCATCTGGTTCAGAGTTAGATAACAAGTGAAGTCTAGGTGAATTTCTTCTTCAGGGATTGTCCAAATCAATCGATTTTCCCTCATGTCCTTCCCCAATTTCTTCTTTGTCTTAGCATCCTTAGCTTAGTTAATTAGTTAATTTTAGATTAGATAAAAAATTCCCTTAATTCATAGGCTAAATAATAGAAAGAGAGTTAATATTAGTACTTTTGGTTCCTTTGGGTTTGACAATCCGGTCTTGCCGCTAACTATACTATTGTTTGATAGGTGCACTTGCCTCCATCGTTGTCTTAGTTAGTTTCTAGGTTCGATCATTCTTTTTATAAATTTTTAAAACTTGGCAGACACGATCAGAGATACTTAAGAGTTAGACAGCCAGCGATAAAAGAAATTAAACTAAACTAATAAAAGTTTTAAACAAGAAAGGTAAAAATTTTAATTAAAAACGAAAATAAAGTAAAAATAAATATAAAAATGAAAAATAAAGAAAATAAAAGGACTCAAAGGTCCTTGTCATCGGCTGGGTTGCGAGGTGGAGTCATTGTGTTCCTGAGGATAAAAGATATTCAATAATTTAAGTATTATTTCTAGCCAAGACATATATTATCCTATCCTAATGCCATGAAGAATCACATTTTATTCTTAAAGAATCAGCATAAAGATTGTTCGCTTACTTAACTAGAACTAGATGATAAACTAACAATCTAATAATGAGGGTAAGAAATAAAGATAAATTGACTATTTAACTAAATAAAATCATAATGATAATAAATAAAGATGAATGAAATAAAAAGGGGGAAAAGGAAAGGTGACTGGTGGAGTTGTTGAAGAAAGTGGCCGGTTGAGGTGGTGGTCGAAGCACGGGCGCGGTGGTGACACGCGAGTGTGTTGTCTTCACACGGACGTGGACTGTGTATAAAGTAAGGGGGAAAGAAGGAAGGGAATCAGGGGGTGTTGATGGTGGTGAGGAGAAGGGATGTCGGTGACCGGAATGGGGAAGATGGTGGTTTACTTTAAGAGGAACAGCTAGGGTTTGGGAGGATAAATTTTTGGGAAAAGATGATGAATAGGGAGGGATTTATATAGAAATAAGGGCACACGGGCATGTGACACACCTGTATGAATTGTTTTTAGCCCGTGCATTTCGAATATTCAAGGGTTTGGCGCACCTATGTTGTGTCCTACGCCCGTATCGCACGGGCGTACCTAGCTTTATTCGCTTCTCCCACGCCCGTTTCATTCTTCCCCACCCCCGTGTTCACTCAACAGGTTTGGCCATGGTTATGGGGCATGGGCGTGTCACACGCCCGTGTTCACTCGACAGGTTTGGCCATGGTTATGGGGCACGGGCGTGTCGTACGCCCGTGTCATTTACTCAGTTTTAATGGTGTTTTATTGTAACCCATGTTTTGGGGATTTTTTCGTCCTTGGTCTGCATGGCCTCCACCACGCCGATGTGCTTGCTCGTGGTATCCACATGGCCACGACCACGGCCATGTGCAAGGTCGTGTGGTAGGGAAACCTGCGCTTTGTTAAATTGGTTAATTTGTAGTTAAGTGCTAAAAATCGAAAATATGATATTAGTGAAATTAGTGCTCGGGTTGCCTCCCGAGAAGTGCTCGTTTAAATTCTTAAGCTAGACTTACCCTATTTTCATTTCTAAATAAAGGTTCACGGAGCTGAAGCTCCTCTCTCATATCCCTAAAATCTTCACCATTATAAATTTTCAGTCGCTGACCATTTACCTTGAATGTGCCACGAGTTGGATGAGTTACCTCTATTGTGCCATAAGGAAAAATAGTTTTGATTACGAATGGACCTGACCATCTTGATTTCAAATTTTCTAAGAAACAATTTTAACCTTGAATTAGTATAGCAGACTAAATCAGAACACCCCAAACCCTACCCAAACACCACTTAATCGAATCTGCATGTCACTAAGAAGATTTAGTAAAATATGTCACATTTTGGAAAACATTTGTCGAGTTTAAACATGTATTCCAAAAACTTAATGATTTGATAATTTATAAAAGATAAAATTTTATAAGATGCCTTTATGAATTAAAACCAAATTTAATACATGTCTTAGTTTAATTAAAACGTAAAATCTTCATGTCTATTAATAATAAAAGCCCAAAATAAAACCAAACAAAATATAAAGCTAGTGGCCCATGGCCTTATTACAATAAAATATAAAACCCACTTAATTAAAAATATTAAAATTGAATAAACTAAGTAAAGTCTTTTGTGAAACAAAATAATCTCTCGCATGGCCACCTTGAGCTCCTTTCCACCAGTCCGATGCACTAGGTGCTACCGAAGATGTTAAATAATAGGTGAGTTGCAGACTCAGCAGTGCAACCCTTGTGTACCATCGATTGGGCCTTAGGCCCATAGAATGTATAATGATCATAATATATTAGAAAATATGCAAAGCCCAACCCAATCCTAGGTTTCCATCCGTTACACACCACCCTTACCTGCCAATCACGCCATTGGGGATTTCTACAATCAACCCACACCACTACACACCATCGATGGCGCTATGTCGCAGCTTAGTCGCTTCATCGCCGATCATGGCAATAGCCACTACAATGATCATGGCAAGAAGCCACTACAATAGATCATGGCAAAAGCCACTACAACAGCATCATGGTGAAAGCCACTACAATAGATCATGGAAAAAGCCACTACAATGTAACACTTCCCCTTTCATCAATCGCCCAACCCTGTGCAATCACAAAAATCGACATACATATAAAACATATCATCTCAATAGAAACATTCATTTATGAATGACAGAAATCACTAACCTGGTGATTCACCTTTACCCTCTTCGGGTTTCAACCGTTATGTCGGGATTTCAGCATTTAATAGAATATAGAAGATTAATATACATGTACTAACAAAAAAATCTGAATGGTGTGAAAAGTTACACACCTGATAAATACGTAGGACTACCCTCTATGCTGACACCCTAGCTAATCGAATCTATTGCCCTTTGTCTACAACTTTGCTCAAAAGCCAGAAAAACACAAAGATAAGGCCTTCCTACATTCGGCCAAGGGTTAGTGTATACCCGAATCTACACGCTTAAAATTAACAGATCTCCATACCTTGAATTCCCAAAAGTAACACGATTCGAGCGTTACTAAAGTCTGACTTAGAAATCTAAGCGATTGACTCCTCTTCAAATCCCAGAATGCCGTAAATAAGAGAAAGACACAAGATTAGTTTCCATATAGCCATTCGACTAGAGTCTCTAAAAAGCCAGAAAAGACTGAAATCTCACGAATCGACACTTACCCTGAGTTTTCTTCAAGATTCGGCAATCACAGGAGGTGAGATCTAAGGATTTCAGCTTTTAAGAAAAATCACGAAAAAGATGGTCAAGAAGAATGCTGTCAAACAAAGGGTATTCGGTCAATGTGTTCGAAAGAGAAGAGACAGAAAATATCAGTGCTTCGGCAACTGGTGAAGCTTTAGAGGGTTTTGATTTTTGGTAGCAAAAGAAAAGAAGAAAAGAAGAGCCTTATTTGCCGAAATTAGGAGGAAAAGAGAAAAGAGAAAGAAGATCAAGACTGTGCTCCAGGAAAAACAATGAAAATTCAGCATTCTTTGACTCTATCTAGCAGTCCGCCCTTTACACACACAGTCCCAATTTTGGCCACCTCTAGCCTCCTAGATAGCCTCTCATCCTTTCCCTTATCTTTATCAAAACTCACATCCAAAAGAGTCCTACATCACACCACTCTTTCCCCCTTTATCTCCTTATTATCCACATAATTAAAACATAAAAATCCCCCTAGTTAATAGCCACATTGCCGTCCCCTCCTAGCTCCCTTTAGTGTCGAAATTGGCCCAACTTTATGGGCTCCAAACAGCCACAAATTGGGCCTCTCCCTTTGCCTATTGGCGCCATCTATAACTCCCCCTTGTTGCGCCTCTTGCTTTGGGCCACAAGCCCACCTTGATATTTAAACTACAGAGACTGTCTTTAAAGCACTAGAGTGTCACACGAATTTAACGAAGGCCTCAAATTTCATTCCCCGAGCCCAACCTCGACCCCATTTGTTCTCTTCTTCTAATCAACTTATGAGGCCTCATGCCTCAGACTAGGGTCCACTAAGTAAGAAAATAAATTTTTCCTATGGTCTCCCCTAACTCTAAGGCTTCAAATAATCCCGATAATATCTTAATATTATTATTCTAAGTGCTACACATACATATTAACTCCCATGCACGTAAATTAAAAGTTTCGGATTTTTGGGCGCATAAACCCAATAGGCCCAAATCTACTATGCCCAAATTCGGATATTACGATCTACCCTCCTTAAAGAAATTTTGTCCTCGAAATTTTCAACTAACTATCAATTGTACTACCCAAGTCTCACCACTATGCTTTTATCACAAGACTCCAATTCTAAAAATAAGCACTCAATAAACTACAGTAGGGTACGCACCATTATTCACATCTGGAGCGTCTTCGTCCCCTTGGCGATGTGCTGCATAGACCAAAGCTGGCTGTCTTGCCTCAGCATAACCTTTACCTCTACCTGGTGCTCCACGATCACGTTCATTACCAATATCACCCCTGGCTTGTCCACGACCTCTTTGCGATTGCTGACCTCTTCTCCTAACTTGATCAGAACCTCATCCCGCGGGCTGTGCCTGCTCCACCTGTGGACAGTCCTTAATCATATGCTCTGTGGATCCACACCTAAAGCATCCATCGATTCTCCATCTACACTCCCTATAATGCACCTTCCCACACGAAGGACATGGTCGATTCTGACCCGTCGGAGCACGAGCTGGCCCATCAGACCTAGGCCTTTTCTGAACATTTTCGGATGATCCCGACGACCCAAAATTCCTCTTATTCCTATTCCTATCCTTATCCTTATTCTATTTCTCAGTCCGCTTAACCTCCTCAGATATCTTAGCTTTCTCAACCAAAACCGCAAAGTCCCTTTCCCACTGCGATGCTACTAATACCCTCAGCTCATCCCTTAGTCCATCCTCGAACCGTACGCAACGCTTATAGTCAGTTGCCACAATTCCTCGAGTGTAACGGCTCAACCGTAGAAACTCCACCTCGTATTCAGATACAGACTTACTTCCCTGTACCAAGTTCAGGAATGCTTTTCTCTGTACATCCACATAACTGGCCCCGATGTACTTTCCTTGAAATGACTCCTTAAAGAAGCCCCAATCAATGTGGTCTGCAGAAGTACCCTCCTTCACCGTGAGCCACCACTGGTAGGCCTTGTCTCAAGAATGCATACCACCCTCTTCAACTTCTCCTCCACAGTGAATTCAAGGTCATCGATTATGTGCTCAGTTGCCTCTAACCAATACTCACCAGTGTTAGGGCTACGCCTAAAACTCCCTAAACATCTCCGCCTGCTGGCTCGGAGTCATCTGCATACTGCACTTCGAGCTCTCGATGAAATACCCCAAACCCGCCCACAAGCCCCGACCGGATCTCGCATGCTTCTAAAGAAAAACCTTTCAATTCTATTTGGGCTTTGCCAAAACTTGTGTGATTTTGAAAACAGTTGGTTTCATTGGGCTCAATTTTAAAACCCGTGTCGATTAGGTGTTAAAAACAATTTGCTATTTATACTTAAGAAAATTTACTTTTAACTTTGAATTATCAAAATCGTGTCATAACGTAGATAATTAAATTTGCATGCATAAACAGTTCAGACTATAGGCTTATTACATCAAAATAAAACCCAAAATAAAATTTAAAGTACTTAAATAACATAAAATGTCCAACTAGTAAAATTCGTGGCGGGCATGGTCACCACTAAGCTCCCGCCAATCTTGGTCCATCACCGATAATCACCGAAAAATATTCCCACAAGGGTGAGTCAAACAGACTCAATGTGTACAATCAACACTAAATCTCAACAGCTATGGCGATCAAATCATACATACTCATATAGCATAAAATGATGCAATCCCAACCCAAGCCTATATATCCATCTCTACACATCACCCGTATTCAACCGTCACACCGTGGGGACTACTAAGTCAACCCTCCATCCGCTACACACCATCGAAGGCAGTCGCTGCAGTTGACGTGCTCATCGCCCTTATAAAATTCGTGGCATAGCCACCAGATAATTATTTTGTGACATGAGTCACCACATTCATATATTGTGACATGAGTCACCACATTCTTATATTGTGACATAAGTCACCACATTCTTATACTGGGGTATAAAACCCACCAATTCACTTCCCCTTTACATATCACCCATATGCCCCATGTCATGCAAAACATACAAAAAATTATGCCTTATGCTTTATTCACATTCTTATAGTTACACTTATGTGCCATAATAGATCGTATTATATTCCTAGTAGGAGTAGGAAAAAAATGTACCTGAGTACTTTGTACCATCGCATGGTAACTTAGCCACATTCACATTATTATAACATATATATATATATATTAAATATTGTCTTACATCTATTAAGAGATAGTGTGGAGTACACACCTGATTTACTTAGCAAATTCACTCCAAATCCTAAAATCGATCTCATCGCTTTAGATCTTTACTACCTATATTCGGCCAACCCCAATCTTATTAGTAAAAAGCCATTAGGCTATAAACCAAATCCTAATAGGATTATTGTAATGAAATACTTACCTTGGTGTCGATTTCACTACTAATCAAATCCCAAAACGTTGAAATCCTTCTACCTTGCATTCGGCTAACATTAGATCACTTAAAGGGTTAGTTTCGGCTTTTGAATGATTATGAAATAGATCTATGACACCAAACATGGCCTTGGCCGAATACATAGACCCACTTACCTTGTAAATCCCAAATCCTGAAAAGTGCTACTTGGTTACGAAGGTGTCGAAATACATATAGGCATAGGTTAGATTTAATTTAAATCTTTAGGTCACATAAGAATGGCCTATGGCTGAATGTCACAAAACCTACCTTAGATGGTGAAAATCCCGAATAATCCTCCTTATGGTTGACCACACTGAAAATCCCAAAAGATCCCTCCAAATTTCGGCAAACAAGAAGATTGAGGGGATTAGTTCTAGATTTCGACAAATCTAAAAGAAAAGAATGGAAATCAACAACATTTGGTCTTTACCTTCTCTTATAGAAATCGACAGCACCTTACCTAACACCTCAGAGGGATTCAGTTTTGGAGAACACTAGAGAGATTCGGCTTTTGGTTGAATTGAATAAAAGAAAAGAGAAGGGTGTATGAGACTTATAGAGAATTCGGCTATGGCTTGAGAGGAACTTGCTTTCAGCTTTTGGAAGGTTTGCAAGAAAAAAGAAAAAGAGAAAGGTGAAGAAATCGGCAATGATGGACTTTAAGTAAGGAGTATTTGATTTTGGCAAAATTAAAGAGAGGAGAGGAATTTTGCTAGAGGATTTTCGGCAGATGAACAAAGGAAAAAGGAAGAATGAAGATTGGCCTCTCTTTTCCCCCCTCTTACTGAAATTACTAAGCCTAGAGTCCCTTGGCCGGCCACTTAATCTCCTCTTATCTCATCCCTTGTTTTTCTTCTTTATCCTCTTAAAATTAATCTAAAATAAAATCACTATTTATCCTTACCTTAGCTGAAATTTTCAAGGGAATTTAAGCACATCTTAAACTCCTCTTAGAGACTCCCCATGTCATCCATCTCTTCCTCATATTGCCTCAAAAATAAAAGCTTTATTTAGCTTCCCATGCGACTCGATCCTAGGTCCTTCCTCATAGCCCATGGCGTCATTCACAGAGGTCCTAAGTGGCACCTCCAAGCCACTTTTTCTAGCCCGTTTGTGTGTCATATTTCCCTTATTTATTTTCTTAAGGCCACCTTACTTCAGTTCCCTCTTTTAGACTTAAAATTCGATATTTTTCTAAGGCATTTTCCTTATATTTCAAGATTCTAAAATTCACATAACACATTCATAACACATAAGACATGCTATTTCATATAATTGCGTAAATGCACAAACCATAATCCAGATATTACACTCGAACCCGTGCCTACTCCACCACTCTTTCAAGGACCTCGCAAAGATCGCTTCGAGACATCGATCATCTCCACCGCTTGGTCCCGAAATTTTCTCCACACCGGGCGATCCAGATCTCATTTCTCGACCAGAGCTGCACCCCACTGGTTTAGATACGATCATCCTACCCCTACCACGACCATGCGGTGGGTGTTCTCGACCCTTTGTACTCATTCTTTCGATCGACATTTATCTGATTAAGAATTTTATGAATAATTAATTCTTCCCACTTATTAACCACGAACAATCTTATGTAAAATCATTTCGATAGTAGTTCTTTCTAATTCAAATTCTATCTACGGGTTTAGTTCTCAAGTTGATACTTCCTAGTCCCGAGTTCACCTTCACCAACATTCAAAGACACAAGAATCATAAAATAGCCTTATAAACTTACATTCACCACCTAGGGGTATTTTCGCTGCTTCACTACCTAGGGTATTTTCATAATTTTACCTGTGGGTATTTTGTAATTTTCAAAATAGTGTATCTTGGTGATGTTTCAAAATAAGTGGTATTTTGGTAATTTCGTGAAGTAGGGTATTTTGGTAATTTTACAATCCAGGGTATTTTGGTAATTTTACAAATTGGGGTATTTTGGTAATTTTGTAAATTTTAATAATTTCTAAATCAAGTATGTTTGATACTTTTTCAAATCAAGAGCATTTTGGTAATTTATTACAAAACTAGGCATTCTTGTAATTTTGTGAAAATAGAGTGGTCGGTCCCTTTCGGTTTTAGTTAGAACTTTGGCCCGTTAACAAGTCCTCACGGTTAAGGTGAACAATTACTATGCACTAGGTAAGATTCCAAAGAAGAGGAGGTGAGTCACTGGGACTGCTTAAATACCAAGCTATCCCTGGATCCAATCCTAGACATCGTATGCCTGTTGCCACACCTTAACTCAGTGACTTATTCCCGGGTTTGTTTAATTAGGTTAAGTTTTATGGAAGTTGAAAAGTATGATGTAAACTAGGCCTAAAGTCCATCAGATTCTAATTAAACTAGTCTACGTCCCATAAAGCCCATCGAGCCCACAGATACTTAACATACAATGGTTCAGAATACTTACCTGGCGGACTTGGGCCGGAGACAGAAGTGCCATGTCGAGCTAACAGACCTGTATCATTTGTAGAAGTCAACGTTTCAAAGCCCATCTTTAGAAAATGTTTTGAGCCCAAAAACCCCAAAGTCGAGTTTTGAATCGGGCTCTGATACCAATTTGTAACACCCCGAACCCGACCCAAACACCACGACCGGATCTGGCATGTCACTAAGAAGATTTAGTAAAACATGTCACATTTTTGGAAAACATTTGTCGGGTTTAAATATGTATTCCGGAAAACTTAACTTCAAGAAAGTGAGACTAGTATCTTTGATCTTGCTTCACTGTAATATTCAGGAAGACAAAATCGGCTATTTTCAATCTGCTCCATTGTAAATCAGGGAGGCAAGCTAATATCTTCGATCTGCTTCATTCAGTCTACTCCGCTGTAACTTTAGGGAGGCAGGCTAATATCTTCAATCTGCTTCCTACAACTTCAGGAAAATAATATCTGCTGTCTTCAGTCTACTCTGACGCAAACTCAAAGAGGTAGGCTAATATCTTCGATCTGCTTCCTGCAACTTCTGGAAGATAAGATCTACTTTCTTCAATTTGTTCCACTGCAACTTTAGGGAGGCCAAATTGATGTCTCTGATCTTCTTCCTGTAACTTCAGGAAGGTAAGATATGTTGTTTTCAATCTACTCCACTGCAAACTCAAGGAGACAAGATTGTTGTCTTCAACTCATTTCATCAGAACTTCAAGAATACCAGACCGCTATTTTCGATCTCGCCCATCGCAAACTCAGGGAGATAAGGTTGGTGGCTTCAATCTGCTTCACTACAAATTCAGAAAGATAAGATTTGTTGTTTTCAGTCTGCTCCACTACAACTTCAGGGAAATGAGACTTTCTATGAAAAATTCAATCCAACCTACTGTAACTTCAGAGGTATAGGATTCATCATTTTAATTCGCTCCACTACAACTTTAGGGAGATGGTATTAACTATCTTCAGTCTGCTCTATTGCCGATACATGGAGATAAGACTTGTGACTAAAATCTGCTCCCTTACTACATCAAGAAGATAAGATAAACCAAATTCGATCTGCTCCACTACCGCTTAGAGGGATAAGATCTACAATCTTCAGTCTGCCCCACTACTATCTCGAGGGGACAAAATCTAATCTTTTCAGTCTACTTCCTTACTATCTCAGGAAGAGTTCAATTTTCAGTCTGCTCCACTACCATCTTGAGAGAACGAAATCTAAACTTTCCAATTTTCTTCCTTACTATCTTAGGAAAACTTTAATCTTTAGTCTAGTCCACTACCATCTAGAGGGAACAAAATCTGAACTTCTCAATTAGCTTTCTTACTATCTCAGGAAGTCTTCAATCTTTAGTCTGCTCCACTATCATCTCGAGGGAACAAAATCTTAACTTTCCAATTTGCTTCCTTATTATCTCAAGAAGACTACAATCTTTAGCCTACTCCACTACCATCTCGAGGAAACAAAATCTGAACTTTCCAATTTACTTCCTTACTATCTCAGGAAGACTTCAATCTTTAATTTGCTCCAATACCATCTCGAGGGAGATAAGACTGATGGCTTAAATCTACTCCGCTGCTTCTTGGAGATAAAATTCGTCGTTCGATCTTGTTCCACTACTGCTTACAGTGATAAGATCTACAATCTTCGACCTATTCCCCTTCTGGTCAGGGAGATAGGACTGGTGAATTCACCAATGTTGCTACACCGTCCTCATAGGACATGTCCTGTAGACTCGAATGTATTATGTACGACATTTGCATTAATGCAGAATGTCATGAGAATGATCCCTCTTTTAAATGTAAAATGATTAGGATGCAATGATCAGAATGAATCAAATACTCCTAACTAAATGATATTAGGGATGAAATTTGCATGAATGCAGAATGTCATGAGAATGATCTTTTTTTTTCTTTTTTTCTTTTTAATGTACAACAATTAGGACACAATGACCGAAATGAATCAAATGCTCCTAATTGGAAGCGTATGAATGATATTTACATAAATGCATGAGAATGATCCCTTTTTCTAATGTTTTGTTTGTCACTGCTCATAATTCATCAAGGTTCTACCACTGATACATTACCATGCTTTCTCATTCAGCTGGTATCTTTGACACAAAATCCAAAGAAACGATCAAATTCTGCTAAGCAAGCTTGCCCCGCTATAATTTCAGAGTCATTTCCATTGTATCTTTTGGGACATAAAGTTTGTACCTCCTATTGCAACTTCAGGGGAATAACATTTGGTTTCTTTCATCCATCCTGTTACCACTCAGAAGTATGAAATTTGTATCACCTTCAATCAAGTTGATCTGTTACACCATTCCCTAGGTGTAATGACCCGATGTATGTGTCTGAAATTTGCATGAATACAAGGTATCATTTTCTTTTCCCAAGAATGATCCCCTTTTACACCTGGGTTACCCAATAAAAATCTGAAGAGATAATCATCTTTCAATATTTCCAAACTCTTAGGCTTGGTGAGTTCTAAACAATAGTCCTATTTCAGATTCCCATATTATTTAGAAGCTTCTAAAGTAATAAGCAAAATTTATTTTATGAAAGTATTATTAGTTCATTAATCGTTATTCCAATATAAGATGCTTGAAAAAGATCACAACAATGGACGTAAAAGGAATTAATCAGGAGCATAGCTCGAAACAAATAAGCTAATCAAAGATAACCAAGGCAATAAAAGAGAATTGATTGGTGTATCTTAAAAAGAATAAAGTAAGCAAAGATAGCCAAGGCTATAAGAGAAAATTGATTGGGGTATATCTTTGAAAAGAATAAAGATAGCAAATTTAAAATGGGTAAGATAGAAGCTAGGTGCCCCAAATATCGTAGCCTGAGCGTCTCTGTACAAACTCATTGAAGACCATTTTGAGCTCAATACATGTTCAGGGGATCCGAAGTAATTTGTCAATGCCCCAAGACGTAGCATACTTCCTCATTGTTAATTCAGGCATAGCAAGACTACCACATGCCCTATCTTCGATCAAAATTTGAGCAGCCCTTTTCAAATTTTCGGCTCAAAACCCCTTGGGTCTCAAAGCGCCCTTTGCGGGTTTTCGTCTTGGCATTTCCTTTTTTTTATAAGTTTGGTCTCTAGGTGCCCTTTGTGGGTTTTCACCTTGGTTTTTCCTCTTTCAGGTAAAATACTTCTTGACTGAACCTGAATTCACCGGATTGGGCAAGTCTTTGGCATCCATCTCGGCCAATATCATGCTCCTCCGCATGTGCCTTCTACAACATAAGGTCCTTCCTAGTTTGGCATCTGCTTTTCTCAAACCCTTTTGCAAAAGAAATAACAGGTTCCCCTCGTGGAATTCTCTAAGATAATCATCTTTGTTATAAGCTTACATCATCTAACCATGATGGATAACTTTTAACCTTTTCTTCGATCAGGTTCAATTGGCAAAAATGCTTCCATTCCATAAACCAATGAGTAAGATGTTGCCCCGGCAAAAATCCTGGCCAATGTTTGATAACCATAAAAGACAAATAGTAACTTCCTTATGCCAATATTTACAAGTCTCGGTCATCTTTTCTACAATCCTTGTTTTATTTTTTTTTTTGCTGCATTTGTGCTCTATAATATGGCGTCTGATCTTTGAACAGACTACAAACTTATGACTTTGTCCTTTTTGGCATTCCTCGTTGATGCCTGATCTTTTTTTTTATTTTTAATGACTTCAACCTTGTAACATTGGCATATGAAGCTACTTCCACCCTCTTGGTGAAGTAAATGATGACCACGACTATGAATCGATATTGACTAGAAGCTTTTGACGAGATTAGCCCCATCACATCCATGCCCCACATATGGAAAATTTGTGAAAAAATAGAGAAGGCACATGAACCTTGTCTCCTTAAATATGGCATAGTTGATACCATCCCCTTCTATGTAAATTAATAATACCCAAACCTCGTGATTAGCTTGACTATTGTAAAACTATTAGCATATGTCTTCCTGATATCCTTATGAACCTCTTTTAAGATTTCAACATACTCGTGTCTCAGTAGCCCAAGCATGTCCTGATATGATTGTGCAAAAATATCTTAGAATTCTTGAAAATAACTCAATGATTTCTTGCCTTATTTCTATGGTGAGCTGGGCATCGATCTTCACCCCTTTCCTAGGCTTGCAATGTACACTGACTCTATGTAAGGTACGATCTATTTTTCATCATGTTCTATTAACAAATTAGAAGATAGGTCACAATCTCTATCATTTTCAAAATCCTAAGATCCTTCTAGAAACATATCTTACTCGAAAGGACACTCTGAGTCAGTAGCAGCGTTGCTCACATCGTTGATATCTGGAGACCTTATTATAAGTTCGAAGAAAGATTCCAAAGAATAAATGATTCAAAGAATGATTATTTGTATAGTCATGAATGAATAATGAAATAATATTTAAAATAAAGTCCAAACAAAAGAAAAAAACTAAGAACAATTGTTTGTACAGTATGAAATGGAAAAATAAAAGAATATTTGCTTAAAAGATGCATTTTATTGAAATAAAAATTTCAGACACAAGCCTATTTCACAAAAGAGTTCTTATTGCCTCTAGGCTTAAGGCAACAAGCGTGTTTTGAATATTACTCTTGGTCCACTTCTAAAAATACAAGGATCCCTTCCACAGTTCCATTGTTTAAAATCTTTCCAAGTATGTAAGGGCTTAGAAACTTTTATTCCCTAATTCAGAGATATCATTAGTGTTCAGATTCACCAATGTTCCCACGGGTCTTTGATCTCTTCAATTTATTATCCATCAGGCCTTGCACTAAGGCCCTGAGCTCGATGTATTCTTGAATCTCATGCTCCTATCTATTATAGAACCCACGATGTTTACACCCTTAATAGAAAAGTTGGGTGACGGAATTTTTGCACCAGAGGGATCATTAAATTTTACAATACCCAATCTAATGAATCTTTCGATTATCTTTTTAAAAGCGATGTAGTTCTCAATCGAATGTCCTTTGATTCCCCATGGTATTCGCATTGGCCATTTATGTCATACCATTTGGGATATGGGGGCTGTATTGGCTCTATATAAAAAAGGGATATGACATGTGTGTCAAATGTAATCTTGCACAACTCCTATACGTGGTTGGAATGGGTGCGAATGGAGGTTTCTCTGAGTTCGGTCTTGAATTGGGTTCTTGCCTTGGGGAGACCTGATGGCTGGTAATTACCGTCCTTGGCTGGCTTACTATAATCGGTTCTAAATAGCCCTTATTATACCTTCTTGTACTATTCGCTTTATTTTCCTTTTTCTTCGGGGATTTTAAAGTACACTCTCCTTTTCCTTTTGTTTCTGCCAGTACAACCGGTTTGGCTCGATCATCAATTGGGTTAACACCTGAACCCATCGGGAAGCTTAATAGGGTCGAAGTATCAATCTGACATTGGGGTCCAATAATGACGGGTACCCCATGCAAATGCACGTCTGGTTGAGTTGGGACACCTATTGGAGAGTAAACAATGTCTTCATCATCATCCACACTGTTATCCACTGAGCCACTCCTTTTTTCAAGTCCTCCGCTAGTAACTGGGTTAGCTAGCCTATCATATTATTTTGGAATTCTAGCATTTGTTCTCGAATTTCTTATTGAATCTTGGTCAATTGCCCCTGCATTTGTATTTGCATTTGCTCTATTCTCTCTAACCTTTGTTCCATATTTTCCAGGTTGACTGAAATATTTTTACCTGGTCCTTTTGTAAAAGTCTAATCCAAATGATGCAATATAATGCAAATGCATGAAATGAAATGCAAAAAGAGAGGCATTGATTCTGAATTCAATTCCATTAGAAAAACTTTTCTAGAAAATAAATTTCTTTACACAAAACGAATTACATATGCAGCTTTGTCCTCATAGTCCAAGTGAAGACACCAATCCTTTTCTTCGTATCCGGATGTTATGGTCGTGCCCCATGAACTTTCCCAATAGATGCCTCTTCTAGCTCCTTGTTGCTTGATCCAGGCCGTGACTCTTCACTCACTTATTTCTATAAAGCTCGTTAGCCTCTTCAGGAAAGCCAAGATGTGGTGATTCTCGAATAGTCTTTGTCAGCTTGAATCCTTGGGCAATAAAATCTTGTACTCCTTCATGGACTATCAGTCTTCTCTCGTCGTGTTTACTTAGACCATATTCGGACGACCGTATTATAATCCACTTTATCAAGAAATCCATTTTCTTATGACAAACTCTTCTATTTAGCAATCAAATTTGAATCAACACCTCCTATCTATGGTGTGAATGCAATGCAATCAAAACAAAAGAGAACATGTTAGTACAAGAGAAATAAATAACAAAATAGGGTACCTATCTGGGTGACCACTAGGGTTCAATATAACTCTATCTAGGGTTGGCTCATAAGGATCACTATATGTGGCTTAGTTCTAAAGGGTGGGTACCTGAACCAGCAGATTCCTTAATCCTCACCCATTATAGGCTCATATGGATCGAGTTTAGTTCAGGGGAATACATTTCCCTATGGCCATGCGGAGGTGAAAACCTCACGAAGGCATAGTTTCTTACTCCCACTTAAAAGGTATGACCTCAATGGTCGTGCAATATGACTGCTAGGGTTAGGCGTAGTTCTGTAACACCCTAAAAATCTGAGTATTATTATATTGCATAAATTGATGTTTAGTTTTTAAAGGAAAAATTTTATTTTTACTTTAGTGCTTATTGAAGTCATAAAGAGGAGTAAAGCATGATTTGGAGAAGAAAAAAAAAATTTATAATTGAGAATTTATTGAAGTGAAACAAATGTCATTAGGACTTAAGTTAAATTATGTGCTAAAGAGTGTCATAAGATGAGCATATGGCATGGTGGTATTGGCGCATGGGTTATAGCAAGAGGGAAGAGGTTCGAATCCCTTGTATAGCACCTAGATGAAATTTTTGTTTTAATTTTCTGCTCATGGATAGGAAGTGTCGACAATGAACATATAAGGAAGGTGTTGACCACGTTATTTTTGGTTAGTGTATCAATGGATTAAGGAAACAACTAACTTATGGCATGGAATCAAAGATTTAAGGAAAGATAGGGGGGACATAAGGCACATATCAAGGGAGAATTTTGGAAACAAAATCATGGCATTGGACCATGCATATGGACGGCAATATGGCTAGGGGGGAGGCCGAATTTTGGTGATAGTTGGCTAGGAAAATTAGTCTTTTGTTTTGGTCATTTTCTTTAGTTTTGTGCATATTTTGCAAATTCTCTCAACCTATCTCTCCTTGGCGAATTTTGCTTTGGTAAGCCTTGATCATTTTGACCATTTGGTCATTCTTGTTTATTGCTTTAGTACTTGGTTGTACCTTTTCTTTGAATGCCGAAAATCACATATACCAAAAGCCAATCCTTTTCTTTTCTTTTTGCCATTGCCGAATATACATCTCTCCTAAAGCTTGTCTTCTTCTTTTCTTTTTCTCCTAATCTCCTTGAAATCAAAGCAACATCATCACCATCTTTTCTTGTATTCTATTTCTTTTCAATCAAGTTCTTCCATCTACACTCCTATAGCCGAATGCTAATGTGCCTATAAGCCAAAATTATTTTCTTTCCTTAATCATACATAGTCAATCTTCCATCAATTAAACAACACTCTCAATCCTTTCCTTCAATCGTGGGAAATAGGTAAGGTTCTTCTCCATTTTCGATTTATTGTTAATGTCATGGCGAATATCATTGGTTTTATGAGGTCTTTTGGATTGATATAACGTTCATTCTAATAACGTCTCTTTCGTTATTATTTAGTGCAATAACGAGATCGGAACTCAAGTGAACTGGAATCGTGGAAACGTTGGAAACGTTTCATTGTGGTAAGGAAATCCCACTCTTTAAAATCTCTAGCATTATTTGATATTATAGATCTAACTAAAATTCTTTTGGATCTTGAAGACTTTCAAAATAGGGAAGAAAAGGCGGTGGTTAGTCACGTTAAGAGGGCGGATCCAGTAAATCCCCATTCAAACGAAGAGCGATTTCGACGATCCAGATTTTCCACCGGGTTGCGGGCCATCTTCCAAGGAAGTCCATTATTCAAGTAGTACGAACTTCCGAGCCGTTATCGTTGGTGGATTCTCTGCTAACGAATCAATAAACGAGGAAAAGCCAAAATCAAGTGATTCAAAATCAAGAGGGTAAGATTTTGGATCTATTATCGATTAAGATTTATTTTACTTAAATAGTTGTCTAACGGATCAAAATACGCTTTTAGGTGCCGAGGAGCGAAGGATTAGTACTCTCAGAACGAGGTGTGTAATTTCACACTCATTATTTTTGGTTGGATGTCAAATTTGGTATGGAAGTAAATCGTAAAAATGATTAGATCGGTAAAACGAAAAAATTGATATTTTGACGAAAATACGTAAAAACGACTAAATCGTGAAAATTACGAAAACGCCCGAGAAATTAATTATTATTATGTAAATTGGATGTTTGATAAATTGGGCCAAAATACTCTAGTTCGATAAATTGGGCCAAAATACTCTAGTTCGATAAATTGGGCCAAAATACTCTAGTTCGATAAATTGGGCCAAAATACTCTAGTTCTAAATGGGCCAAAGCCCACTAAATTGCTAAATAGACAAATTGCTATAATATGTTTATGGGCCAAATGAAATGATAAACCCACCATTGTTATGAATTAAATAAATGAAATTATTATATGATTATATTTTGTACGCATCGATTGCATGGGGTGGGATATATGAAGAGAAGAATGGCCATTGCCAAAATCTAGTTCGGTGGTTTCGCCACATTAACGGCTTATTGCCTCTAGTTCGGTGGTTTCGCCACATTAACGGCTTATTGCCTCTAGCTCGGTGGTTTCGCCACATTAACGCTTATTGCTCTAGTTCGGTGGCTATGCCACAATTATAAAAAAAAGGCTTAATGCCTACGATTGGTGTGATGGCGGGTGGGTTGACTTGATCCACATGTGTGATGGTTGGTACGGGTGTTAGCGGATGGATATTAGGTTTGGGTTGGGAATTACATTTTACATGCATTTTTTTATTGTTTTAAATTCATGATATATTGTTGAATTACGAATTGGGCTCAAGCCCAAAGATAATATCTTGATGATCCGCCCAAAATGGTGGTAAGTGAGTTACACACCGAGTTCTAAGTAACTTACCCCTTTAATTTCTTTCCATCTCGTAATGGAAATTGATGTGGACTTGGGCGAGGATGACTTCGTGGAGGCCATAACGCGAAAGAGGGTTATTTAAACTCGAACTTTTAATAAGTATATTTTTACTATTATGGATTATTGTAATAAGGCCTCTATAAATAACTTATGGATTTTATGTGTGTTTGGGATTTAAACTAAACTTTGGACTTTTTAATTATGGGCTGTGATTTTATGATGTTTTATTAAAATAAATTTGGGTTTTCAAGTATATGGAATTCTTTTATAAATTTTTTTATAGTTAACTCTTTAACAAACTATTTAAAGGTTTTTGATAACACAATGATTTTCAACTAATGTTTTCAAATATTTATCAAATTAAAATTCTCTTCAAATTTTAAACCCTCAGAATAACATTGTAGTTTTCAACTCATTAAAGATTTAAGAATAGTTTCGAATCATGTAACAAACCAAATCTAGTCTCAATGCATAGACCGGTTTGGGGTGTTACATTTAGTGGTATCGAGCCCAGCCAAAAACTCTACTGTGGTTTGGGTTCAAAAATAATTTCGTATGAAAACGCCAATGATATTTTTAAAGATCAAGATGGCACCACAAGCATCCGCAACAAGTCAAGTAAGTATTATTGCTTAATGATTACTATGATATGATCATAGGAATACTCTAGAACTTCTAGTTTTAGATGTGAAAAGCGAGAGATTGAGACTATAGGACACGCTATAAAAACAACTTTATATCTCAAATCTCATAAAATATCGTTAATAAACACCAAACAAAATTTTGATTCATAAAACTTGTAATCGATAAACGAACAAGCTATCATGAGTACAAGAGGACGTGGTCGTGGACGCCGTAGACGTGGCCGTGGTAGAGGCCGAGGTACTACTACCAAGCACTAAATCATATGTTCTGGGAAGTGGACGACTCGCCAATTGAAAGTGAAACGGATCACGCGATCACATGGAAGAAGATCGTGCATTGACTCAAGCAATGCTACGAAGTCTTGGAAAGGGTCATTGAACTAGAATTGGGCCAACAACTCGTGGGTCAATTTCAGAGCGACTTAAGGCTAATAATGCGTAAGTTTTCAGAGGTGTCTCTAGTGTAGCTCGAATGTGGCCAACATCGCTCAAGTCGTGGAACGGATTATGGATGATATGGAATGTATTGTCGAGCAAAAACCGAGAGGAGCTGTATCCTTATTGAGAGATGAGGCGTCGCTGGTGGCTCACTGCTCGAGAAGGCACCAAGCCGATCGATTAATCGGGAATTCTTTAAAGCCTTCCAAGGAAAATACGTCGGAACGAGCTATGTAGACGCTCAAGGAAGGAATTTCAATCTTGTTCAAGGAAGTAAGACCGTGGCAAAGATATGAAGCTAAGTTTGTACGTCCGAGCCGCTATGCTTGGACAATTGTAGCAATGCACCATAAACATTATGACGCTTTTGAAGATGGACTTAATGATGAGTCGAGGGTTCGATTGCTCCACAAGAAGTTAGAAATTTTTCCACTCGTGGAGAAGGCCAAAATAGCCAAGAGGCTAAGAACTCGAACGCGTAACCGAGAAAGATTCCAAACAAGAGAGAGACACAATGATCTGGATCTTCAAAGAGATTTCGAAGAAACCCCGAATGATGAATCGTTCAAGGCGTAACCCCAGAGCAAATAATCAAGTCGAGATTGCACTGAGTGTGGGAAAAGACATTTTGGGGAATGTTGGAGGAAAACGGGCACATGCTACAAATGCGGTTCAATGGAACATCAGTACAAAAGTTGTCCTCGACGAATGGATACGACTCAAGAAGTCCGTAATAATGATGCACAAATGGCCGAGGTAATCAAGACCACCGGAGGACGTGGACCAGTCGTGGTGGTAATGGGGCTGGTCGTGGTCAAGGTGCATCGGATCGAGGCAATGGTAATAGAGGAAATGCGATGCAAGGCGGACTGGATCGGTCTATGCAGTTAGACGCCGCGAGGACGGCAATGCACCTAATGTGATAACTGGTACGTTCTTCATTTTTGATGTACCTGTTATTGCTTTAATAGATATTAGCTCTACCCATTCATACGTAGCTAGTGCCATATCCGAAACCTGAATTTAGAATTCAAATTATCGAAAATGAGATGATGTGATTAGTCCTTTAGGACGATCGGAATTGTTAATAAAATATTTAAAGACGTGCCCTTAAAAATCCAAGAGGAGGTATTCTTAGCAAACTTGATGGAACTACCTTTCGCGAGTTCGATCTCATTCGGGCATGGATTGGCTGGTCAAACATCTAAGAATTGGATGTGCTGAAAAATGAATGTCAAGAAAACCTCTGATGATAAGGAAGTCATAATGATTGGTGAACGAAAGAACTATCCGCAAATGTGGTATCTCGCATTAAAAGTCGAGAAGTTGGTGTGGAAAGGGTACGGAGCATTCCTAGCCTTTATCTCGTGCTTTGGATGCCAAAGAATTATCCGTGAATGATGTGAGGACGGTGAAGGAATTTCCGATGTATTTCCAAGAACTTCCGGTACACCTCCGGATCGGGAAGTAGAATTTGGCATTGAGCTTTTGTCGGGACAATTTCGTGTCCATTGCTCCTTATAGAATGGCATCAAGGAGTTAATGAGCTCAAAGCTCAAATTCAAGAATTATCGGATCGGGATTTATTCGACCAAGTGTGTCTCCGTGGGAGCACCCGCCTGCTCACAAGAAGAAGGATGGATCGATGCGTATGTGCATTGACTACGACAGTTGAATAAATTGACGATCAAGAATCGGTATCCTCTCGCCGAGAATTGATGACCTGCTTGATCAATTAAAAGGAGCTTCAGCTTTTCTCCAAAATTGATTTAAGGTCGGGTTATCACCATTTTAAGGTGAAAGAAGCGGACATTTATAAGACGGTATTTTATTACACGCTACGGACACTATGAGTTTGTAGTGATGCCGTTTGACTAACCAATGCACCAATTGCATTTATGGACATGATGAACCTAGTCTTTCAACCATATTTAGATCGGTTTGTGGTAGTGTTCATAGATGACATATTGGTTTATTCGAGAAATGAGGAGGAACATGACCAAGATTTGCGGATAGTATTACGCCTACTTCGTGATAAGCAATTGTATGCCAAATTTGGTAAATGCAATTTTGGCTAAAGGAAGTGACTTTCCTTGGTCATGTAGTATCACCAAGGAATAAGGGTGGACCTCAAAAATTGAGGCTATTCGGATTGGAAACCACCAACATCAGTAGCTAAAATTCGAGTTTCTTGGGATTGGTGGATACTATAGACGCTTTTGTAGAGGGTTTTCGTTGATTGTCGCACCCCTAACTAAACTGCTATGTAAAGGGAGCTCCGATATTTGGACCGAAAAGTAACAAGAGAGTTTCGAGAAATTGAAGAAGATCCCGATGAAGCTCCAGCTTTAATTCAACCGAGGTCGGAAAAGAATTCATCAGATATTGTGATGCATCTCACACGGGTCCGGTTGTGTATTGATGCAAAATGGAAAGGTGGTGGCCTATGCTTCTCGTCAATTGAGACCACACGGGTTAACTACCCTACTCATGATTTGGAGTTAGTGCGTTGTCTTTGCTCTAAAGATTTGGAGGCACTATCTCTATGGTGAGAAGTCCATAATCTACACGGATCACAAGAGTCTTAAATACCTCCTTACCCAAAAGGAGTTGAATTTAAGACAAAGAAGATGGGTAGAATTATTAAAGGATTACGATTTCTCCATCGAATACCATCCTCGAAAGGCTAACGTGGTAGCCGACGCGTTAAGTCGTAAGGCAGATCTCAATTAAGAGCTTTGTTTGCCCATTTGAGTCTCAGATGAGGATGGCGCTTGTTAGCGTAACTTCGTGAAACCTCCGTGGTCGGAACAAATCAAGGAAAAACAGACATCGATGAGAAGTTGGGACCCTTATTTCGCAAGTTAAAACGGTGAAATTGAAGATTTTGGAATAAACACGGAGGTGTGTTGTGCTTTCAAGGAAGAGTATGCATGCCTAAGGACTCGGACACAAGCAATCGATTCTACGGAGGCGATAGTAGCCCTTATGCTATGCATCCCGGAGGAAATAAGATGTATCGAGATCTCCGTGAACAGATTGGTGGCGTGGTTGAAGCGTGAGATTACGAGTTTGTGGGAAAATGTTTGACTTGTCGCAAGTGAAGGCGTAACATCAATTACCGTCGGATTGTTACAACCGATAAAGATTCCTCTTTGGAAATGGGAGCGGATAACTATGGATTTTGTTAGTGGGTTACCTTTAACACCTACTAAGAAAAATTCCGCTTGGGTGATTGTTGATCGGCTGACGAAGACCGCCATTTCTTGCCCGCCAGACGGATTATTCATTGCGTAAATTGGCTAAACTCAGACGATCTCGAAATTGTGAGGTTGCATGGGTACCAGATCTATTATATCGGATAGGGACCCTAGGTTTACATCACGATTCGAAAGCTCGCATGAAGCCTTGGGGACAAAGTTGAATTTCAAGACGGCTTTTCATCCTCACCGATGGTCACGGAAAGAGTAATTCGATATTGGAAGATATGTTAAGAGGATGTAATCGACTTCAAGGGTAGTTGGGAGGATTATCTACCACCGCGTAATTCACAGATAACAACAACTATCGGCCTAGCATTCAGATGGCACCTTACGAGGCATTGTATGGTCGTAAGTGTCACTCTCCTATTTGTTGGACCGAGTTGGGCGAAAAGATGATGTTAGGTCCCGAGATGATATCCGAGATGAGGATAAGGTAAAAGTTATTCGAGCACGGTTGAAAGAAGCCTCGAGATAGATGTAAGTCGACGCAAATCAAGCGAAGGGACATCGAGTATGGTGTAGGAGATCGTGTTTTCGAGGGTCTCTCCTTGGAAAAGATCTTCGATTTGGAAGGAAAGGCAAGCTAAGTCCTAGATATATTGGACCTTATCGTGTTGAAGCGTGTTGGTCCAAGGGCATATCGATTGAGTTACCTCCTGAGTTGGATCAGATTCATAATGTTTTTCATGTTTCCATGTTGAGGCGTTATAGATCGGATCCTTCGCACATTATACCTAGTAGAAGAATTGGAGCCTGAATTCAGATTTGTCTTTGAAGAGGAACCAATGGAAATCCTAGACCGAGATGTCAAGGTACTAAGGAAGAAAACCGTGCCGTTGGTCAAAGTTCTATGGCATAACCACGAGTGGAAGAAGCTACGTGGGAGCCAGAGGATGCAATTCGCAACAATACCCTCACCTTTTTCAACTGTAAATTTCGAGGACTAAATTTTTTAAGGAGGGTAGAGTTGTAACACCCTAAAATCCGAGTATTATTATATTGCATAAATTGATGTTTAGTTTTTAAAGGAAAAATTTTATTTTACTTTAGTGCTTATTGAAGTCATAAAGAGGAGTAAAGCATGATTTGGAGAAGAAAAAATTTATAATTGAGAATCTATTGAAGTGAAACAAATGTCATTAGGACTTAAGTTAAATTATGTGCTAAAGAGTGTCATAAGATAAGCATATGGCATGGTGGTATTGGCGCATGGGTTATAGCAAGAGGGAAGAGGTTCGAATCCCTTGTATAGCACCTAGATGAAATTTTTGTTTTAATTTTCTGCTCATGGATAGGAAGTGTCGGCAATGAACATATAAGGAAGGTGTTGACCATGTTATTTTTGGTTAGTGTATCAATGGATTAAGGAAACAACTAACTTATGGCATGGAATCAAAGATTTAAGGAAAGATAGGGGGGACATAAGGCACATATCAAGGGAGAATTTTGGAAACAAAATCATGGCATTGGACCATGCATATGGACGGCAATATGGCTAGGGGGGAGGCCGAATTTTGGTGATAGTTGGCTAGGAAAATTAGTCTTTGTTTTGGTCATTTTCTTTAGTTTTGTGCATATTTTTGCAAATTCTCTCAACCTATCTCTCCCTTGGCCGAATTTTGCTTTGGTAAGCCTTGATCATTTTGACCATTTGGTCATTCTTGTTTATTGCTTTAGTACTTGGTTGTACCTTTTCTTTGAATGCCGAAAATCACATATACCAAAAGCCAATCCTTTTCTTTTCTTTTTGCCATTGCCGAATATACATCTCTCCTAAAGCTTGTCTTCTTCTTTTCTTTTTCTCCTAATCTCCTTGAAATCAAAGCAACATCATCACCATCTTTTCTTGTATTCTATTTCTTTTCAATCGAAGTTCTCTCCATCTACACTCCCATAGCCGAATGCTAATGTGCCTATAAGCCAAAATTATTTTCTTTTCCTTAATCATACATAGTCAATCTTCCATCAATTAAACAACACTCTCAATCCTTTCCTTTCGACCGTGGGAAATAGGTAAGGGTTCTTCTCCATTTTCGATTTATTGTTAATGTCATGGCGAATATCATTGGTTTTATGAGGTTTTTTGGATTGATATAACGCTCATTCTAATAACGCCTCTTTCGTTATTATTTAGTGCAATAACGAGATCTAACTCAAGTGAACAGGGAATCGTGGAAACGTTGGAAACGTTTCATTGTGGTAAGGAAATCCCACTCTTTAAAATCTCTAGTATTATTTGATATTATAGATCTAACTAAAATTCTTTTGGATCTTGAAGACTTTCAAAATAGGGAAGAAAAGGGCGGTGGTTAGTCACGTTAAGAGGGCGGATCCAGAATCCCCATTCAAACGAAGAGCGGTTTCGGCAGTCCGGGATTTTCCACCGGGTTGTGGGCCATCTTCCGAAGGAAGTCCATTATTCGAAGTAGTACGAACTTCCGAGCCGTTATACGTTGGTGGATTCTCGGCGGCTAACGAATCAATAAACGAGGAAAAGCCAAAATCAAGTGATTCAAAATCAAGAGGGTAAGATTTTGGATCTATTATCGATTAAGATTTATTTTACTTAAATAGTTGTCTAACGGATCAAAATACGTTTTAGGTGCCGAGGAGCGAGAAGGATTAGTACTCTCAGAACGAGGTGTGTAATTTCACACTCATTATTTTTGGTTGGATGTCAAATTTCGGTATGGAAGTAAATCGTAAAACGATTAGATCGGTAAAAACGAAAAAATTGATATTTTGACGAAAATACGTAAAACGACTAAATCGTGAAAATTACTTAAAACGCCTCTAGAAATTAATTGTTATTATGTAAATTGATGTTTCGATAAATTGGGCCAAAATACTCTAGTTCGATAAATTGGGCCAAAATACTCTAGTTCGATAAATTGGGCCAAAATACTCTAGTTCGATAAATTGGGCCAAAATACTCTAGTTCAGTAAATGGGCCAAAGCCCACTAAATTGCTAAATGCATAAATTGCTATAATATGTTTATGGGCCAAATGAAATGATAAACCCACCATTGTTATGAATTAAATAAATGAAATTATTATATGATTATATTTTGTACGCATACGATTGCATGGGGTGGGATATATGAAGAGAAGAATGGCCATTGCCAAAAATCTAGTTCGGTGGTTTCGCCACATTAACGCTTATTGCCTCTAGTTCGGTGGTTTCGCCACATTAACGGCTTATTGCCTCTAGTTCGGTGGCTCGCCACATTAATGGCTTATTGCTCTAGTTCGGTGGTTTCGCCACATTAACTGCTTATTGTTTTAGTTGGTGGCTATGCCACAATTATAAAAAAAGGCTTAATGCCTACGATTGGTGTGATGGCGGGGTGGGTTGACTTGATCCTCACAGTGTGATGGTTGGTTCGGGGTGTTAAGCGGATGGATATTAGGTTTGGGTTGGGAATTACATTTTACATGCATTTTTTTATTGTTTTAAATTCATGATATATTGTTGAATTTCAATTGGGCTCAAGCCCAAAGATAATATCTTGATGATCCGCCCAAAATGGTGGTAAGTGAGTTACACCTGAGTTCTAAGTAACTCACCCCTTTAATTTCTTTCCATCTCGTAATGGAAATTGATGTGGACTTGGGCGAGGATGACTTCGTGGAGGCCATATGCGAAAGAGGGTTATTTAAACTCCGAACTTTTAATAAGTATATTTTACTATTATGGATTATTGTAATAAGGGCCTCTATAAATAACTTATGGATTTTATGTGTGTTTGGGATTTAAACTAAACTTTGGACTTTTTAATTATGGGTGTGATTTTATGATGTTTTATTAAAATAAATTTGGGTTTTCAAGTATATGGAATTCTTTTATAAATTTTTTTATAGTTAACTCTTTAACAAACTATTTAAAGGTTTTTGATAACACAATGATTTTCAACTAATGTTTTCAAATATTTATCAAATTCAAATACTCTTCAAATTTTAAACCCTCAGAATAACATTGTAGTTTTCAACTCATTAAAGATTTAAGAATAGCTCGAATCATGTAACAAACCAAATCTAGTCTCAATGCATAGACCGGGTTTGGGGTGTTACAAGTTCTACCTAGGGTAAGCTCTTAGGGCTTTCTACATGCAATTTGGCTCTAAAGTTGAGGTACCTGAACCAGCATATTCCTCGATCGTCACCCATTATAGGCTCATACGAACCAAGTTCAGTTCAGGGGAATACATTTCCTATGGTCGCATTTGAGATGAAAATCTCACGAAGACATAGGTACATATGTATCCTGAAAGCGATTCACTATCCTGCACGAAGGTGAAAACCTCACGAAGGAGTAGCTTATCACTCCCACTTAAAAGGGTGTGACCACAACGGTCATGCAATGCAATGCAAAGATATTTTAAAAAATTAGAACCACATGCAATAAAAAGGATCATAGTTTTTTTCAAATAAATTTGGACAAAAGGACAGGAAATAATCAATTTTACGGCTTGACTCTCTTATTGTCCCCAGTGGAGTCACCAAGCTGTCGAAACCATTTTTTTTTAAAAAAATGGGTGTCGACTTTAAAAACGAAAATGGAGTCGCCACCAATCTTTTTTCGAGGTGTGATCGGGTCACCTTGAGATTAATCATTTTAATAAAACATTTTGATTTATAATGATTTTGCTCTACAAAATTCGAGAAAATGGGCTCGGGAGTTAGTTACGCACGAGGAAGGATTAGCACCGTCGTAGCGCCCAAAAATTGGTACCTAATTGATTAATTAATGTCCTAATGTCAAAAATTTGAAAAGATTTTAAAACACGATCCTTTTGATTTTTAAAGCTTATATCCTTTAATTTTAAATGGACATTTAATTATTTGGATTTTAAAAGAAAAATCAAAACTTAGTAAGTTAGAGCACGATCTTTCGAATTTTCTAAACACCGAATATCCTTTGCTTTTTAGAAATCCTTGCCTCGAGATGACAAAATGTCGCATCCAGTGAGTTAGGACACAACATCTTAAATTCTAGAATATGTTTTATTTAAAATTCATATGTTTTAATTTCAAAAGTGTACTCAATCATTTGGACTTAATGAGAAAAATCAAAACCCCAGAAGTTAGGGCACGATTTTCTCAAAACTCCCAAATATCGAATATTGCCTTATTTTTAAATTTAAAAATCGTGGATTTTGAAATATGAAGGTATATTTGGCCACATTAGTAAATAAAGATTAATGAATTTTTTTAAAAAATAACAAATCTAAAAACAAATAAAAAACAAAATGTACCAAGCTTTCAAATATTAATGGACAATGTTAAAAGAAATAATGTGAAAGAAAAGGATTTTGAAATCGACAATAAAAAGTAATTTAAAATAAATTCATGTATAAAAATTTTAAAGTAGGTAATATATGTAAAAGTTTGAAATAAATTCAAAAAAAAGATAAAAATAAATAATATAAAAAACTTAATCAAAATAAAACTATTTAAAATAAGTAATATCAAAATAATAAAATAAAAAAATTTTGAATAAATACCACATAAAAATTTGGAATAAATAAATAAAATACAAATTTTTAAAAGTGTGAAAATAAAATAAATCTCTATACGTAAATGATAAATAAACTAATAAAATAAAAAGAATAATTAATAATTAAACAATTAAATGGATAAATAAAAAGATTGAAAAACGAAGATGAAGAATAAAATAAGAACAAACTATAGAAAATAAGAACGCAAAAAGGAGAGAAATTTGAGTGAATTCTCTCAAGAATTCTTATTGCTTCCAAACTCAAGTGTGTTTTATAATGAAGGGAAAGGCCTCTATTTATAGTTGAGCCTCCCCAAATCTAACGGTACAGATTAATTACATCAACGGCTAAGATTAATATGTATCTACAAATTAAATCTCTAAGATTACGAAATCATATCTTCTAAGATTGCATACCATATCTTCTAAGATTGCATACCATATCTTCTAGGATTGCATATCATATCTAAGATTTGCATATCATATCTAAGATTGCATACCATATCTTCTAGGATTGCATATCATATCTAATATTTGCATATCATATCTAATATTGCATATCCTTGAAGATTGTGTTCCCATATACATCAAGCTTGTAGATGGACCTTCAATCTTTTAATGGGTCATTCCGATCGGGCCAAATGATATATTTTGGACTGGACTTGGACTTTGTTTTATTATTTTGGGTTTTTTATTTTTTGTATGGGCCCGGGCTAAATTGGCATATTACAACATCGTCTACTTTTAATGCCTTATCTTTCCTGTTTGATTCTACTGTTTTCTCTAGAATACGCTTAAGTTCTCAATTTGCTACTTCCACTTGTCCACCAGTTTGAGGATGATAAGGGGAAGCTATCCTGTGGTGTACTCCATACTTCTTTAAGACTTTATCAAATTGAGTATTACAAAAGTGAGTACCCCTATCACTAATAATTGCTCTAGGTGTTCCAAATCGAGAGAAGAGTTTCTTACGAAACATTACTACTACTCTAGCATCGTTAGTAGGTAAAGCTTGAGCTTCCACCCATTTTGACATGTAATCTACTGCTACTAAGATGTATTTATTTCCAAATGAACTAGGAAATGGACCCATAAAATCAATACCCCATACATCGAATATTTCACATGATAGCATATACGTTTGAGGCATTTCATCAGGTTTGGAGATATTACCTGTTCTTTGGAATTTATCACATGAAGCAACATACTTGTTGGCATCTTTAAATAGAGTTGGCCAATAAAAACCTTATTCGAGCATTTTATGTCCTGTCTTAATCCCGCCGTAATGTCCTCCTGAAGGTCCTGAGTGGCAATGTTCTAGGATTTTGCTTTTTTCGCCTTTGTAACACATCTTCGAATTACTTGATCTGCACATATACGGAAAGAAAAAGGTCCTCCCAAAAATAGTTGTTTGCATCAACAAAGAATCGCTTCTTTTGATGTTGTGTTAACCTATTTGGTAGGATGTTAGTAGCTAAATAATTAGCAATATCTGCAAACCAAGGTACCTTGGAGTCGGTTATAGAAAAGAGTTTTTTCAGGAAACGAGTCGTTTATCTCACTCTTGTCGAGTTCTTTGATATGTGGATTTTCAAGCCTAGATAGATGATCTACTGCAAGATTTTCAGTGCCTTTCTTATCCTGAATTTCCAAATTAAATTCCTGTAAGAGTAAAATCCATCTTATGAGTTGATGTTTTGCATCGGATTTAGTTAAAAGATAACGAAGAGTTGAATGGTCAGTGTAAACGACAATTTTAGATAGCATCAAATATTATCTAAATTTATCAAATGCAAAAACCACAACTAGCAATTCTTTTTCTGTGGTGGTGTAATTTTCTTGTGCGGCCGTTAATGTCTTGCTAGCGTAATAAATCAGCTGAAAGTGCTTGTCTCTTCACGTCCCAAAACCGCACCTCATCGCAAAATCACTCGCATCACACATTAGTTCAAAGGGTAAATTCCAATCAGGTGCAATTATAATTGGAGCATTTATTAATTTATCTTTGAGGATATTAAATGCATCTAAACATCCTTAATCAAAATTGAAAGGTACATCTTTTTCTAGTAATTTCGTTAAATTTTAGAAAAATCTTTAATAAATCTTCTATAAAATCCAAGATGTCCTAAAAAGCTTCTA
Organism: Gossypium rotundifolium; assembly: GCA_025506655.1. NCBI lineage: Eukaryota > Viridiplantae > Streptophyta > Magnoliopsida > Malvales > Malvaceae > Gossypium > Gossypium rotundifolium. The sequence continues at coordinate 9,803,624 of CP106723.1, read as the reverse complement.
ATAGCCTTAATTGAACTAGTAGAAGGTAATTTTTCTATGGTTTCAACCTTTGGTTTTTCTACCTCAATCCCTTTACTAGAAATTTTATGTCCTAACACAATCCCCTCTCAAACCATAAAGTGACATTTTTCCCAATTTAGCACAAGGTTCGTTTCCTCACATCTCATTAGAACACGCTTTAGATTTTTAAGGCAAAGATGGAAAGAATTACCAAATACCAAAAATTCATCCATAAATACCTCCATAGTGTCTTCCACACGTTCATCAAAGATGGCTAGCATGTAGCGCTAAAAAGTAGCAGGAGCATTACATAATCTAAGAGGAATTCTACGATAAGCAAACGTACCATAAGGACATGTAAATGTTGTCTTTTCTTGATCCTCAGGGGCTATTGGGATTTGGAAGTAGCCGGACAGTCCGTCAAGAAAGTAGTAGTACATATGCCCAGATAATCTTTCTAACATCTGGTCAATAAATGGTAGAGGGAAGTGATCTTTTCTCGTAGCATCGTTCAACTTCCTATAGTCAATGCAAACTCTCCAACTCAGAATCGTTTTGTAGGAATCAATTCATTCTTTTCGTTGGTTACAACATACCATGCCTCCTTTCTTTGGAACAACCAGCACAGGCTTACCCGAGTAATCGCCGTAAATAGGATAAATGATTCCAACATCTAGAAGTTTAATTACCTCAGCCTTAACAACTTCCTTCATGTTAGGATTCAATCGTCTTTGAGGTTTCACACATGGTTTATATTCATCTTCTATTAAAATTTTATGGGTGCAGAATGATGGACTTATCCCTTTAATGTTAGAAATTTTCCAAGCTATGGCTCTTTTATGCTCCTTTAGTACCTGTAACAGCTTGTCTTTCTCTTTGGATTCCAGTTCTAAAGAAATGATTACTGGTAACGTGGAATTATCCCCGAGGAAAGCATATTCTAAGTGATTTGGCAACTGTTTTAATTCTAATTTTGGTGGCTCATCAATAGAGGGTTTTTATTTTAATTCATCGTTGATTTCAATGCCCTCTTCTTTCTTTTATCTAGAGGAAGATGTAATAGAATTCAACTCATCAGTGTCGTCTTCTGCCCCGTCACCTTGGGTAAGACACAGTTACATCGTGTCATCATGTATGATTTCCTATAAAGAATCTTGAATAAAATTATCAATGGCATCAATAAAATAATAGGAATCATCTTGTTCTCTAGAATATCGCATAACATCGTAAATTTGAAAAATAATTTCCTCATCGCCTACCCTTAGCACAAGTTTACCATCACCTACATCAATAACAGCCCTAGCAATAGCTAAAAAGGGGCATCCTAAAATTAAAGTTACCTCAACGTCCTCATCTATGTCAAGCACAACAAAATCAATAGGGAATATAAATTTATCAACTTTTACTAGAATATCTTCAATAACTCCCCTAGGATATTTAATAGATTTGTCAGCTAACTGAATACTCATCCTAATGGGTTTTGGTTCCCCAAGACCAAGCTGCTTAAACATTTTATAAGGTATTAAATTAATACTGGCACCTAAATCACCTAATGCTTTCCCAATATTTAAACTACCAATTAAACAGGGAAAAGTGAAACTTCTTGGATCTTTCAATTTGGTTGGTAGTTTATTTTGGAGGATGGCTGAACATTCTTCGTTAAGTTCCACGATTGATATCTCTTCGAACTTCATTTTATTTGTTAGAAGCTCTTTTAGGAATTTTGTGTATGTCGGCATCTGTGAAATAGCTTCAACAAAAGGTAAGTTAATATGTAATTGTTTAAAAAGTTTAAGAAATTTACCGTATTGTGCATCTAGGTGGTCCTTCTTTAACTTTGCTGGATATGGAATCAGTGGTTTATGTTCTTTAGGTATTGGAATTGTATTCTCGTTTACTTCTTCAACCTTTGCCTTATCAGTTTTGTGTGGTATCTTCTTCTTTGTTTCAACTAACTCTTTTCCACTCCTTAGTGTAACTGCCTTCACATGCTCTTTTGCACTCAGTAAATTCTCTGGTCACCTTTCAAAAATTTACTTAGTTAACTGTCTAATTGATTTTTAAGCCCTTGAATTAATGTTTACTGATTATTCAAATTTGTTTCAATATTTTGGAAACGGGTTTCTAACTCCTCGATGAATTTTTTCAGCATCTCCTTAAGGTTCGGCTTTTTCTCTTGTGGGTAGGGTTACTGTTGAAAGCCTGGGAGGGGTTGTTGTCTCTGGTTTCCTTGGCCACCCCACGAGAAATTGGGGTGATTCCTCCAACCTGGATTATAAGTATTACTATAAGGGTTATTTTGAGATTTAAAATTGTTACCCATATAGTGAACTTGCTCGTTTTCAGTGCTCGGGTTGTAAAGTGGATATTCTATATTGCTCATCCCTCCTCCATTCATATCGTACTGTATAGTTGGATGTACCTGCGAAGAACCACATAAGCCATCAATTTTCTTAGTTAAAACTTCTACCTGGTTTGATAGCATGGTTACTGCGTCGAGGTTGAAAACACTGGTAGCTTTTGTTGGCCTTATCCTCGTGACTTGCCACTGATAATTATTCAGTGACATCTCTTCAATGAATTCGTAGGCCACCTCAGATGTTTTTTTATTCAGGGTTTCACCGGCTGCTGAATCAATCAACTGCACGGTTGAGAGGTTCACACCGTTGTAAAAAGTTTGGACTTGTAGCCACAAGGGTAATCCATGGTGTGTGATAAACCGTAAAAGTAACATATTTTAGGCCCACATTTAGCATACTTTTGGATGATTTAAGCCTTGAATTATGTAATTTGGTGCTCTTAATCTGTTGTTTTCATGTTTTATACTAAGGAGAGCACCGGAGGATGAAAAGAATAAGAAACGGGCCTAAAATGGACCAAATTGGCTCAAAATGGAAATTAACACGGCCTGGGCCCAAGACCACACGGCCATGCCTCCCTAATTTACTCTAACACAGCCTGACCATGATTCCCAAAGTCGTGCCTCTTCAGCAAGATTGAACACGGCCTGGCCACGATTCACACGGGCGTGTGCCATGGGCGTGCCCCTATCGTGACAAAGAGAAGTTTCACTCGGATTAGGATATTTAAGGGCGAAAAAACACATTCTGAAGCCTATATAAACACCCTAAGTATAACCTAAAAGGGAGGAACCCAGGACTGTACTCAGGAGGCGTCCAGCTAGGCCAAAGAAGGTAGAATTATGGAGATTTACTCGAAGATAGCCAGTTGATACATCTCAAGAAGCCGAAATTATACTCAAGAAGGAGGATCTCTCCTTCAATTCCTTCAGGGGGTTTTAGGGATTTCTTATGTTTTGTTTTATCTTTTCTTTTGAGATGTTTTCTTTTACAATTATGATCTAAAACCTCAGATACTAGAGGGGGATGAAGCCTAAGATGAATCCTGTTATTGTTTTTTGAACTATATGATAAATATTTGACTTGTTCTTAATTATGTGTTCTTAATTCTTGTGTTGATATTTTCGAGATATTAATTCAAGTATGATGTGCTTAGGTGGAAGAGCAAAAGTCCCTGCCTAAGAGTAGATCTAGCATAATTAAGCGGAGTTGATCGCGCACCTAGAGATAGGGTGATGATATTTTGTCGGATTAGGGTGAAACCTAATATGGGAGTCCATAGATCGAGTTAATGAGATTCTAGGGGTTTTAGTTAGAAAGAGATTTCAATTAATCAACCTAGGATTAGACGTTAGTCGCCTCGAGAGAGGGATTAAAATATGTTAGGGAATCTTACGAATCAAGTCAAGTGAATAAATCGTCTGGTTCAGTGTTAGATAACAAGTGAAGTCTAGGTGGATTCTTCCTTGGGTGTCGTCTTAATCAATTGGTTTTTCCTCAAGTTATTTTCTCAATTTCATTCTTCTTTGTCTTAGAGTTTTTATTTTAGTAGTTAGTTAATTTAGATTAAATAATAAATTCCCTTTATCTTAGGCTAGATAATAAAAAGAGAGTTAGTATTAGTACTTTTGGTTCCTTTGGGATTCGACATTTTAGTCTTGCCTAAACTATACTACTGTTCGATAGGTGCACTTGCCTCCATCATTGTCTTAGTTAGTTTCCAGGTTCGATCATTCTTTATATAAATTTTAAGACTCGACAAAACAACGACCAGTGTTTCTAGTGTTTCTAGATCCATCTTTGTATCTCTCCCATGCATTGTATAGTGTTTCTAGATCCATCTGCACAAAAGATGAGATATCATTCCTTAACTTGGCCATTTTGGCCGGCGAAAAATATTTTAACAAAAAATTTTCGGTCATTTGATCCCATGTAGCGATTGATCCTTGTGGAAGAGAATTCAACCACTGTTTAGCTTTATTTCTCAAGGAAAAGGGAAATAACCGAAGACGGATGGCATCATCAGAAATTCCATTTATTTTGAAAGTATCACAAAATTCTAGGAAATTTGCCAAGTGATTATTTGGATCTTCATCCTGCAAACCATCAAACTGAACAAATTACTATATCATCTGAATGTTAGGTTTCAGTTCAAAATTATTTGCAGCAATAGCAGGTCTAACAATACTTGACTCGATTCCTGTTAAATTAGGTTTAGCATAATCATACATAGTACAAGGAGCATGACTTTCGGCCACGTCCTGAGGTAACGGATTATTCTCAACCATCTCTTCGGTAGTATTAATTTCGTTCTCTTGCACTTCTTCTATATAATTTAAGCTTCACCTTATTTCTCTACGATTTCTGCGAACAGTACCTTCAATTTCACTGTGGTAAATTAAAGGTCTTGTCAGGTTTCTTCTAGTCATAAACTAGAGGTACCTGCTATGAACAGATAAAAATAAAAATAAAATTAGAAAAGTAAAAATAAAATTTATTTACAAAAATAAAATATGGCTAAAGTAATAAAAATTGAGCGTTCTTAATATTTCAGTTCCCCGAAAACGGCACCAAAAACTTGATAGTAGTGGAAAAAGTCTTAAATTTTATATAATGAATGATCGAGCCTAGAAACTAACTATCACAATGATTGAGGCAAGCGCATCTATCGAACAGTAGTATAGTTTAGTGGCAAGACCGGATTGTCGAACCCAAAGGAACCAAAAGTACTAATACTAACTTTCTTATTATTATTTAGCCTAAGAATTAAGAGAATTGTTATTTAATCTAAAATTAACTAACTACTAAGCTAAAGATGCTAAGACACAGAGAAGGAATTGGGGAAATACTTGTGAGAAAACTAATTGATTAAGACAATACCTAAGGAAGAATCCACCTAGACTTCACTTGTTACCTAACTTTGAACCAGATGATTTATTCACTTGACTTGATCCATAGGATTCCCTATTTTATATTAATACCTCTCCCGAGGCTACTAACGTCTAACCCTAGGTTAATTAATTGAAATCTCTTTCTAATTAAAATCCCTAGAATTACATTAACTCGATCTATGGACTCTCATATTAGGTTTGACCCTAATCCGACAGATTTTCATCATCCTATCTCTAGGGTTACGATCAACTCCGCTTAACTACGCTAGATCTACTCTTAAACAGGGAATATTCCTCCTCTGCCTAAGCACATCAATACTTGAATTAATATCCTAAAATATCAAAACAAGAATTAAGAACACATAATTAGGAACAAATCAAGTATTTATCATATAGTTCAGAAAACAATAACAAGATCCGTCTTAGGTTTCATCCCCTTCTGTATTTGAGGGGTTTAGCTCATAATCATAAAAGAATAATCTCAGAAGAAAAATAACAAAACATAAAGAAAACCCTAAAACCCCTTGAAGGAATTGAAGGAGAGATCATCGGCCTTGAGTGTGATTCCACTTAGGATGGATCAACTGCTTTCTTCGAGTGAATCCCACACCGACCTCTCCGGCTTGGCTCCTAGGCCTAGTGAATGTCCCCTGAAGGTTGGCCTCTAGGGTGTTTCTA